>WURT03026058.1:0-15538 GCA_009936505.3 Holothuria glaberrima | reverse complement strand
TGCCCTAAGTTTGACGTCCAAAATGGCGGTACAAGCAAAATCGAGCCCATTATGACGTCACATGAAGAACCTCTATAGTGTTGAAATGCTCAACGCATAGTGCTCAAATGCTCAACGCACAGTGTTCAACTCCTGAAGTATACGGCATGACGGGAGGAATAGCCTAGCACATTAAAACTATAGGAATCTTTGCATTAGATAATGTATTATGAACCAAAACATACCCATCCTGAGATTAAATTTTTTACCCAGAGATATGCTAAAACCTCAGAGCTTCCGGGGGCTTTGTCCCTTAGACCCCACCAGGGGCCCTTAGGCGGGCTCCTGGATCCCAACCGCTCAAAAGTGTAGTGGCCTGACGAGAGGAATAGCCTAATACATTAAAACTATTGTGAATCTTTGCATTTGATGATGCATTATGAACCAAAATATACCCATCCTGAGACTTAATTTTTCACCCAGAGATATGCTAAAACCTCAGAGCGTCCGGGGGCTTCGCCCCCTGGGCCTCCATTGAGGCTTTGCCCCTGTACCCAACACAGGCAATAAGGCGTGACCCTGGACCACACCCACCCAAGCTTGCGCTTCGCGTTCGTTTTCGCGTTATGGATTAACAGATCTGTCGGCAAAACATAATGATCTCTACTTACACCCCAAAGATTACACCTTCAGTACGCCCCTGTGAGTATTACCGAACAATTTTCTTTGTTTCGGGGTACTTGGATTATTTTTTAAAAAAAAAAATGTTTCCCTTGAAAGTAAATCTCCCGAATCTGGCCTCATACGCTCAGAGTTCTCTCTTACAAATTTACTTCTAGCTCCCTTCACTAAGACTCAAACATGAAACTCCTTTTAGTCTAGGGCAGCTCTCATAAAGCAAAGGTACAACAGCGATTTAATGAACTAGGGGTCTTTTGTACACAATTAGAAAAATATATTGATTAAATATGAAAAAAGTTTCACATATATTTAACTTCGTTAAATGTGTAATAAAACTAACTTCAAAAAGTTCAGTTTGAAATAACGGACTCTTTTACATTGTTACTTGAAGTTTACTTTTCTGTTCTTCTAAAGCAGTTGTATAGTTTACGTAGAATGTAATCAAACAAAGCAGCACCTCTGATTATGGGAAACAAATGGAGCTAGGCGGGGGCAATGGAACAATGTCCATCGGACCTCAAGCCTTAAAAAGTCTCTATCACCTCTCCACCCCACTCAAAAAAAGGAAGGAAGGAAAAGTTAGAATAAATTGCAAAATTTTTCTAGGAACACCAGACTTTCAAGATTTTGACAGCATGAGGGCTGCAGTTTTATGTATTACAATGGTAGTACTGTATTCATGAATAGAACTACGACTAGAGGCCCAAGTAAGCTTTGGAAATGTTTGAAGTGAAAACCACTAAATTAAATTGTTGAATTATGCAAAGATCACATCCTCTTCACCAGTGCGGTAGGAACGATTTTTTTCATAGGAATGCGCAGGGCTGGATAATCTCACGGGGGTTTGTGACAGGCGCTTAACCCGCCAGAATTTTGCTATTGTTTCAGGTCGAGCCGCCCCCTCCCTCCCGTACTTGGGGTCAAGGGGAAAAGTTTTGGTTTACGACCAGGGTGAGATTGCCTGGTCAGCCTATGATTTTTTACCAAATTGTGCGCTTTGGAACAAGTGAAGCTTACAAATTTCTTCAAGTGGCATTCGATTACCAAGCATAAATGCATATTACCACGTGCACTTGTACAATTATCTTATCTTGCACATGGAAACAGTTACAGTAACAGTATCTCGTGTGAATCGCGCAAAGATAGAGACGTTTATGAGACTTTGAGACGAAACTAATATGCAGAATATGAATAGACCATAAAATTTACAATTTTACCATTTTCATTATACCAAACCTCCATATACCAGCTGGCCGGTTGATGTACCAGCTGGCCGGTTGATGATGTCTGCAGGCTTGAGGGGTTTTGGCACAATGATTCTTCTCAACCCGTCCCCCAGGAATAAATAAGGATTCAATTTGCAGTGGGTGCCTGCAAATAATGTACGTGTTCCTGTGAAACCATGAAGTTGGTACGCTGATGGGTTGGACCCTATATGGTTACAGGCCTACCGTACATCTCCAGCATGCGACTCCACGACTCCATTGGAAAGAGTCCTTTAATATCAGAGGGGAAGATTCTTATAGGAAGGATCAGATATAACAAGATGCAAACCACGACCATCACAGCGGATTCAGTTTTCCAGGGCAAGATACAATGGACGTCAACAGGTGAGGGCCCAAAGGGAGGGGGGTTGTTTCAAAAGTGGAGGGAATCGTCCCCTCACATTTCCCAGAGCCCTCATGAAAATAGAAGGTATATATTTGATTCTACATATTTTCATACGCTGATTCAATGAAATAAAAGTAGACATGGTAAAACAATCATTTAATGGCTTAAAATCGTTGGAAAATGTCCCAGGTTACGCCACAAATCATATGTCCTCCAATTCTTTCAGGGACTTTAAATGAGCCCCATATCTCTCTCCTCTATGGTTTAGGTATTCGCCAGGCTCAAAATAGTTCTTGGACCAGACCTCCCAACTCCTACCAGCCGATTCACATAGAATTTACAGTTCTAACTTTTAATAGTGATATACCGTTATCAGTAAAAGCTGAGTTGTGCTATAATTTCTTCGCATGATTTCAGCAACAAGATGAACAAGAAGCAAGATAAAGAAGCGTAACAAGACTTGAGAAACGAAGGTGGTTAGTGGGATTCGAACTACAGTGGCTATGTGTATCGAGTATCAAAACAACTGATATCGTTGAGTTAAACCTGCCTATTTTATTAAAAAAAACATGTTAATAGCCACAAGTCTCACCAAAACTCTTCAAATGTCCACTATATTACAAAAATTACAGTTCTTACACCTAGCTACAACATAAATAAACTAGAGCTGGATATGCAAATTTGTGACGTAGAAAGTCTTAGAGAGACTCACGAAATTTGTCTTGTTTATCCTATGTATGATAGTTTGCCCTTCATTCTGTTGTAATGTTGGTATATGCCTCGCCTCCCGAGGGGTCTACATACGGTGAAGCTGCTGTGGACTTAACTTCTTGAGTTGGAAAATACACCGCATTACATACCAAACTAGAAAATAGCTGCGAATAAAATATAAAAATTGATTTGTATACCGATTCAAATGAACACTGCATGCCCAAAGCTGGGCATCATGTTTTTGTATCGCAAATGAGAAGTCTCAGAATCGTTCAGACTTTTACAGGTATGTTTTGAGAACCGTGAAGGAAACCCACAACAATATTTATGTCAACCAATTTTTCGTAAGGGTATCGTAATCTATCGTTGCTGAAAAAACTGTTTTGGTAGCATGTCCAGGAGCAAATACTTCAAGTAAACGTCGAGACGAATAGTAGACTTATTACCAAAGGTAATCTTTGTTACAGATAGTGCAAAATAAAGTTCTCCAACGATATCCCCCCAGAAAGCTGAGGGGCTTTAATAACAAACCTCTTGGCCTCTCAGACTATATTTGCAATGATATATGATGATATGACGACTATGGTGGACACATGCTTGACACAAAAATTGGACCCATGCTTGACCTTCAATTCGTAAATGTTTGCAGAGGACTAATTGTGCACTGTATGAGGGACAAAACACTTGAAATTTATCGGCGTATCTGATATGATGGACCAAAGGTCATTCTACTGCAAGTTTAGGGATCCTCTCGAGGTGTTATTGCCACATACCAATGGATGCGAACTAGGACAAGTATTCTATCTGGGTCTCGTCGATCGTAAACAAAGTAATTTTCCGCTATATTGTCTGGACCGGTCGCGTTTGCATATTCTGAGGCCTTGAAGGTTTTTCATAGCAATTTTAGATTCATGTAGTGAACAGAACTAGAGAGAGATATTTACACACGCCAATAGTATAACCAGGTGCCTAGTTGACAAATTCGTTGGGAGCGGGAAAATTCAGAGGATGAGTTTAATGATACCAAAGGGCCATCTCATAGATCCCTCTACTAGCAGACTAGTGACTTGAGGGCCAGTATTACGTACAAACCTATACGCAGGATCCATGTCGACAACGAAAGCCTTTATCATGACTAGAGTCCATATACAAACTTTCAGTACTAATTTTGCTGATGCGGTAACTCAGCATTACCGACAGAATTTTGTCAGTTGTGCTGCTATTTTACTACAGGCGGTCAAGGCTCCGCTCTTTTACATTATCTTAACTGTGGGCACATGCGTCTTAAGAAGGTTCGCTTTTGATAACATCTTTGTCGCCATTTTGCTATCAGTGATTTCAGCTTGCTTGCTTGTTATTGCTATCATATACGGTCTTCTTTACTTTAAAGAAAGGTTCAACGGTCACTTATACCCAACAAAACTTTCTCAAATGGATGGAGGAGTATTCATTTTAGCTGTTGACAAGGGCAAGACGCCTGCTAAACTGGCTGGAGCAATTGCAGTCGAGCCGCTCTCACACGATGTAGCGGCCTTGAATGTGGCCTGTGTAAACTCGAACTATCGCGGAAAAGGTGCCTTCCAGAAACTGTTCAAGTCAGCTATAGATCACTGCAACACCATTGGCTTCACACTCTTAAAAGCCGAAGTTTGGAATGTCTCGATCCCATTTTTCTCTATGATACCGATATTTGAAAGGAGAGGGTTTGTGGTAAGGAAGGGTTACTTTGCCCCCTCCCGATTCGTTCCGGTTTTGAGAGCATACAAAATGGAGAAGCGTCTTCCAAATTGAATTGTATAAAGTGTCTACCTAGCTTGGGAGGTATTTCATACCATTGGCCTACTTTATGACCACCTGCTCCGTATTTTCCTATGAATTGAACGAAAAGGGCCGAGGCTGTCATCTTTTTCAAGCGTAATAATGTGAAAGATTGGACCGATATTGAACAATATTTTTCATTTTAAAAACAGTTGGGTACAATTTCACCAACCCTAGACATACGTGGAAATGCCGACATTTGGTAAAGTTTGTCCAATTACTGATGACTAATTGGATTACCCAGATATTGAATACCCAGTTCAGGAATTACCAGACGCACGTGAACCCAAAAATAGTTGTAAGAGAAAACTTCAAAAAGAGCCGTTCAAGATAGCTTACTGGTTATGAAGGGCTTCAAGTGGTTATCTTTTCGAAGATTTTTTAATTGCTAATTATTCTCAAAGGAGCACATTCATGAACTCTAGAAACACTTCCTAGAAGTTTACACACTTTCACAACTTTATTATTTCAAAATATCTCCAATGTACTTTTAACATTTCATGCTAAGTTTTGTACAATTAAGCCCATGGTTTTCTTGTATAGGCGTATAGTGGCAGAGAACCACATCTTTGCCAGTTTGCAAAGATCTGAAGAAGCTAGTGAGCTTTGCCGTTGTGTGGGAAGAAATAGTTTAGAAACTGAAAGCGTTAGCAGATTATCTGGCATTTAAAGTTCAGGCGCGTGGCCAAGAGGGGGTGGGGCGCCCATTGAGCTATTTTTGGTATTTTGTTAATATTTTTTTATGATATCGCTAGTTACTCAAAATAGAAAATGTTTAGATGCAACTTACAAGGCCTGGGAACTGCCATTTCCAGCTTTCTTCGGCCAAAACTTTCTTATACGCTTCGGGTAGTGGCGTAGCCAGAGAGGGTGGCAGGGGGCAGAGTGCCCCCACGCACAGAAATTTTGGGGGCGCGATGGGCGATGTCTAAACAATGACAGAGGCCGGGAGGGGGAGGCAGGGTAGCCATAGCCACCATCGGAAAGGCTGTCCCTCCGTCGGGGAATTTTAACAGTTTTTTTCTGGGAGTCATAGTCGATACGATCATAACGTATATATGCAGTCCCCGACGGCGACTAGTCCCCCGACGGTTTACCTGTTTTTGCTCTCAAGAGGACAATTTCTCTAATAAGAACCCAAAATTTTCGGCGGGCTACGCGCGCTGAAGAGTCCCTCCAGTTTCTTCAATACTTCCATTTCATATACATAGATAGCATAATTCTTGTTGACCTCTCCAAGTAACAGGTAAGCAGAGTACACAGGTTATGTAGAGGTCGTAAATTTCTCAAATCACAAAGCCAATTTGCTATTCTCTTGTGTGTCACGCGCTAGGTCAGTTGGTGTGCGACCCACGGAGCAAAGTTTAGCTATTCCCTCGGGTAGTCGAGGTGGTTTCGACACAATGTTTGTTATCCCCGATACGGTCTACAACCCCTACAGTTTCTATTTTTTTTTTCTTTTTGTTCTTAATGATTACATTTGTATTTGTGTGAGCCTCCCAAAAGTTTTTGCCCGCTTCGCGCGCTTTGAAACTTCACGATTAAGATTCAAAAGAAGTTTTCAGTGCGCAGCTAAGCTTATGAAGTATTAAGTGATATTGTGCAAAATATGCCCTGCAATGGCATGAGATGGTTAGACTCATTCATTTTCCCTTCTCACCACCCCCTCAAAATAAGTGCTGTCGGACATCGGGGTTGCTGGCAAAGCCCGGCCCGTTGTCGGGAAAATTCTGTGCACCCATTGTCGGTTTACTACTTTTGGCTTTCAAAAGGGTCATTTCTGCGATAAAACCCCAAATTTTCGGTACCCTTTGCCCACTCTTCCTCAGTTCCGTTACTTATAGCTAATAAAGTGCAAACCCTTTCCACCTTTTCAAGTAACTTTATAAGTAGAATTCATGGATTTACGTAAATGTCGGGAATTTCATCTCTTTCGCTAAACTTGGATAATGTTTTCTTGTGTCTGTCGTGCGGTACGGCTTGTGACTCGAGGAGGGAAGTACAATGTAAGTTGTGCCCGATAGGGACCAACTGCCTGAATAATTGACTTATAAACAGTAATCTTTAAATAAGTACAGATTCCTTTTAGTGTAGGTTTACCCCGAAAATATTCGCGCGCTTCGCGCACTCTTCTACAGTTTAGATTCCGGGAAAAACATTAAATCAGCGCGAAACTATTTTCCTCTAACAGTCTAACATACACAAATTTTATGATATATATATATATATATATATATATATATATATATATATCGCAACGGAATGGTATGGAGTCTGCCCCCCCCCTCCGTCGGGCAAATCCTGGGGCCACTCCTGAAGGGATGAGAAAGTTTACCTAGGATCGCTCCTCTAAAACCCCTCGTGAAGAACACTGGGATCTAGTATAAAAAGAAACAAAATCTAGCTCCATTTTGCATCTAAAGTCTTCGAGACAGCAAAAAAATTTCAAAAAGGGAAGGGGTACCCCTCCCTCAGGACGGCGGTCAAGAATGGGGACGATGAGTCCATTTTGCCCCCTCAAACAAAAAACCTGCCTACTCCCCTGGCTTCGGGCCAACCTGTGGTGACGCTACGCTTAGAGAGTTTGTCTGCAGACTTCGTCTCCTTCTTGACAAATTCCTGGCTATGCGCCTGTTAAAGTTTTTATTTACCTTTTGGCAGATATATGGCCAGTAAATCAAAAGTGGTACGGTGCAGACTGCATATAATTTTTACCATCATAAAATTGATTTCCAACGTAAAACTTTGCACTTCGTACACAACCTCACGGTACAACACTGCCATGAACCCGTTACTACGACAATAATAAACTGGATCATTTTGGAAGACTTGTTAAATACACACACGACACAAAAGAAAACAACGGGGAAAAACTGAAAAAATCCAGCACCTTTATGTCATGTGAAGTATTGGCGGGGTGATTTTCATAATTTCAAGTTAGGAGAGTTGCTCGTTGCAAAAGGTTTTCCAAAGTTTTTTTTTCTTCTCCTTTTCACTTCGCTCATATCCATTATATATACATGGTAACATTTTTAATATGCAAGTGAAAATTTTCTACAGCACAATCTTCTATGTCTTTGAATACATTTACTCCCAACTTCTCTCGCTAGCTTCAGTTTCAGTTTCAGTTTATCCTCTCCAGCTCACCTCATTGAGGTATAAGAGACTTAAAATCGGTTAAGTTTAATAAAATAATGAAATTACGATGACATATAACACACTCAGGCAACATAGTAACATACAAAAGCAAAAATCAATCAATTACACTAAGGAATAATAAAATGCAGGGGCAGTGTCAGGACTGATAGAGACTTTAATCAAGTCAAGGAGTAAAAAACGGCACCAGAAACAATTTAAAAACAGCCGGGTTTATTACAAGGCCAAGGTTTTAAGGATTTTTTCACAGAATTTGCTGAGCTTAATAAGGTTTTTTATTTGAAGATTGAAAAAAGGTGTTTCATTTTTATAGAATTTGGTCAAACCCGAAAGAAATCTTTCAGAACTCTCTTTTGCACGAAACAGTACAGAAAGTATTACAAATCTTTCGTCCTTTTGAGACCGCAACCGCTGTCAACGTTTTGTGCTAACAATTTTACCACATGCCGCAAGAATTGGCTGCATGCTGAGGCTACTATTTTTGCCGGTTTCGAATATTGAAGCAATAAGTATAAGTCTTGTGCCACTGCATTGGCGGCTTGCCATAGGGGCACAAGGGAGGGGGAACTTGTCCCAGTGGCGTAACCAGCTTGCCCAGTTAGGAGGGGGCCAAGGACTATTTTCTTCCCGATTTTGACATTTCTTCCCGGACTTCCCGGAACCTCAGTTTTGGGCTCGCAGTTTTGGCGTATTCAGTGGCGCCGTTAGGATCTTATGATTCGGGGAACCACAGATGACGTCGTAATGCTACCTGAGTCCCCCACCCCAAGCCTGCCTAAATTGATCTTCTTTTTAAGCGACCTACGATTTTATGCAGCGGTGGGGGGTCCTTCCCTTGCCACTACATAAAGGTGCCGTCCTGGGGAAAGGGTCTAAGGGGAGAGGGTGCCTCCCTACCCTTTGAGATTTTTTTTTTTAATTTAAGGTTGCTTAGATGCAAAATGGTGCTATCTTTGGGATATTTTTGGAACTGAGAAGTGTCGATAATTTAGTGACTTCTAATTTTGGGTTAGGTAGAAGACGAAAGTATGTTGTCTAAGAGAAGGGTATATTATCAACAAATCTGAAGCCTCCCTTTGGCTACTTTACTGCCTTCTATTTGGGGAAGTTTTTACGCAATAATACGTGCGTAAAGTCCACAAAAACATTCTTGGACTTTAACAAATTTTCCTTTGCTTCATTGCGCATTATATCTAAGGCTGTCAAACACCATGCCTATAGGGTCTGCGGAAGCTCTGAATCAACTTCATAAAATAGGGCACTGACATGATTCTTATTACCTGACATCCAGATGATACTATAAACAGTATAGAATATTACGTCTACTACTTTACAACGATCTTATTTTTACCAATCTTGAACGAAAATCCAGACGGATTCCAGCAATGGGGAATAGGAGGGAGGGAGTATGCAGGTATAGGTGACTTACAGAGACTTTCAGAATTAATGCTTTTTCGTTGAAAGTGTATTAACAATCACCATCTATACCGATAATGGTTGTGCACAAAGCACTACGTAATTTTTTTTGAAAAATGTGTAACGTAAAATATTTACTTTCAACCGTCAACATAATGCTACAAATTAGATTGAAAGATCTCATATTGATGCGAGGCCCCTACAGAGGGTGGAGAAGCACCTCTATTTTCGGAAAAGTGTTTGTGATCAAAATAGATCCATGTATGATTTCCTTAATAATGGTTATTAGGTGGAGTGCAAACCTTGCGCGCGAAGACAGCAGAAATACTTCATTAAGTAGGATTTCCTTGACAAAACCTGCATTCTGGCTCTGCATCGAGACACTTTTAATTCCCCAACAAACCTCTAAGCCCATTTTAAAGCCGGTATTTTACCTGGAAATTTTTAAAGAGCTTCCAACTTTTGCTGCTGTACTTCTCCGAGAGTTGCTATCGGAAGATATTAATGATAAGAGCAATAATTTTTATCGTTTATGAAGGATTTGACAAAATTCTGATTGTTTGAGAACCATTTGTAATAGAAAATAATTACAGCAGATCTATCACTTTGTCGAAAACACACCTCAACTACTCCTACAGGAATCTATAGCTTAAACGCCTTTTGGGATCATTTTAAAATTACAGAACTTTATTTCTTCTTCTTTATTCATTTATATTGCTGGAGTGGGGGGGGGGGGCGTCCGAGAGTTCTGAAATACCGATCTGTTATAGCCCCCACCCCCCCCAATTCTTAGCGCAGTTACTGCCGTTTAGTGAAAATGAAAAAAAGGTTTGCAAATGATAGCACAGTGTGATGTCCTACTTTTGGAGAATATTTAAAACCTACCAGTAATCGATCTGAATAGCCATGATATTCCTCAAAGTTGCAAACTAGTTGCAAAATCTCCTTTTCATTTGGTGTAATTTCGGCATGCGACAACTTTATTTGAAGACCTCAAACTTAACTTTCCTTTTACTTTTAGTTCCAACGAACAAGATTCTAAATGCCCTTTCCAATTTTCAACTGCGGTCTATATCGTAGAATTTGTGGAAGGGGCGAGACAATCCTTTTCTAAAGATCCCATTTGCTATCTGGCTATGGGCCCAGCAACTAAAATGCTAGTGGCTTCAATTAAAGTATTGGGCTAAAATCCGTTTGGGAAACATTGATAACTCTATTTGCGGGCCTTAGAAAATTAAGGGATCAAAGGGTATGCTCTTCGAAGTTATTGGGATCTGTAAAAAAGTAGAAATGGCTTCACACTTGTCGAAGCTATAATGTTTGGGATGGTTGGATTCCGATTTTCTCTATGATTTCGATTTTTAATATGAGGTACTTTGTAGTGACTGAGAGATTCTATGCCGCTACTGATTTATGTCGCTCATGAGATCACGGAAATTCGAGCAGCGTTTTCCTAATTGTTCAAAACTTACTGTTGAAGAAATTAGACCTATATCCTGCGGGAATTATGGTCAATAATCCTTAATGACCTGTAATTCTTTACCTCTGATGGTAGTTTCCATCTGCTTAGGGAGGATAAGTAAAAACAACTTACTAATATGTCTTTGATACTGAATACGACTTTATTGTTAATAGCTTTCGTCCCAATAAGATCACTCCTCCTGTATAATGAAGGTATTCTACATTAATTTCTAGGAAATGTGACACGAAAGTTGAGAAACATTGGAGGTCATTTGTCGCTTGCACATATCGTTTTTTTATGGAAGTAGTATATTTAAAGGGAAAATGCAGCCCCCCCCCCATTTGGGTTAGTGAACCCTGTACACTAGTTCAGGAATGGCTCAGATCAATCATGAGACAATATTTTTGCCACTTATTTCTTAAATTTACGCAGAATAACTCCTTGGTTTACCGTCAGCATTCAATGATTTTATCAGGAAACATTACAAAAAATACTTGTGAGAGAAATAAGAGGAGATATGTAAGATTTAGCAAATTTTTGAAATTAAACTTGGGGCGACTGCCTTCTCCCTTTAATGTGAGACCAACAATCATTTAGTACATGGTTTACCATCTATTATTAGACATACCGTTTCTGATATCGATAAGAATAAGCCCACAGTTATTGTTGCTGAAATGAGGAAGAAGACTGAAAATTGGTGCTTTCAAGAAGTTGATACTAGCAAAGTTTAATCTTGTGTTCGTGTGTGTGATACAAACAACCGATCACATATCTATAACAGGATCTTTGCTAAGATGGTTTCACCTACCGTATTGTAAACGGAGGCAACCATTCCCAGTAATTTTACTCTCGATACGCTTGAGGTACGACCGATCACGTGACTTCGGTGAAACACTTCTATATTTACCTCTCTTTAAAGTTTGTTGAATTATACTAAGCTGAAACCAGTATTTGGGGGTCGTTTTTAAACAAATTAAATTCCCAAATGATGAATTGATCCCATAAATATGAATTCCTGCCTAAAGACTTAAGAACCTTAGCAGTATAGCCTACAAGGAAACACTATTCCCAATGTTGGCTTCAAGAAAGTGAAATATGGGAATTTTGAATTGATTAAACTGAGTTTTTCTTGAAAAAACATCTTTCGAATCGAGAGAGGACTTTATACCTCTATTTTTATTCTTACCCAATAATATCGGTCTTTTGGACATTTAACAGTCGTTTTGTATCACATAAAGGAATGGGATATTAAACTGGAGGTCAATAACTTGGTGAATGTACCTTTGTCATGTCAATTTTGACAATTTAAGTGCATTTGAGTTTATTAATTTCTGTGTTTGGTCTATTGACTGAGATCATGAGTATCTGATCTTTTTCAGCCAGTCAAGAACCGAGCCACGCATGACAGACCCTTGATGTAGAGTTCAGAAGGTCGGGCGGCTGGTCAGTAAAGTATGGTGTCCTTTCGGAGCCGTGGCTCCTTTGTGGAGCAGAACTCCTTCGGGAGTAGGCCTATTATTTGGTTTTGCACCTTGGCTCCTCCTCAGAGAGTCGAGGTGGACTTTGGAAAGAAAGGTTTATTTGTTTTTAACGGCGTAAATTTGACATTCCAATTTCAACGACGTAATCGTGCATATTGAACACATTTATTCTTTCACGAAATGAAGTTCCTTTCCCTTACTTGGTATAACAATTTTGTTGATATTCCGGGAGGCAGATCTCTCTGTTGCCAATAATTTTGCATAATTTTAAAAACGTAATGTCTCCCATCTGAGAATGCCTCTGCTCAAGCCAATCCCAAAGGGGTGTTATATAGTCAAAATATATGTACAAAAATTATAAAAAAACTAGTTTTCAATCAATGATAAATAAATAGTTTGGATGTATAGTTGCTGCGTTATTGTTTTCTTTGCATCATGTGATTCCTCCTAAGTTGAAAAATATCCTAAGTTTACATTTTTCAGTTTAAGCAATTTTTAAATATTTCTTAAAGTGAAAGGGGGAAACATTCACAATGGCAAACTGCCAGCCATTGTGGCGATGTGGTAATTGCCGCTTGGTCCTCTCGGGTCAAGGGCTGTGTTTGGGCGGTTGCTAACCGAAAGACCTTTATGTAGGGCGTTCAACACCAGTAAACAAACGTTAGCTCAGCCTGCTTAAAAACTCAGCTTATTCGCCTTTAAACCTTTCCCTAAACGACTGATCTCTCTATTTTACTATGATGAAAGCGATTGCCAGCAGAGAGAAAAACTACCTTCTCATGTAGTAAAAGTTTCATTCACACGAGGAACACAAAACCAAACTCATTCAGTAGCCAGACGGACGTCAAGACTTTTACCACATGAAGTGTCAATTGGACACCTTGCATACATCATTTCATGGTCAACTTTCAATTAGAACTTACAAAACAAATGTCGAGTTGCAGTAAGGTGTTTAATAAAATTGTTGGTCAATAACTATAATTGACCTAGCTGCGTTGACCTCCACGTTGTCTTCAATCTTTGTAGAGAACTAACCGTGCACTGTGGCACAAGCTAAATAGTTATCGGCAAAAGCCTTCATCATGACCACGTTGTCTTGGGGAAACCGCTTTTCGCAATCAGCTCTTCTGAAGCTTGATGCTATGATCATGTTTTACGAAACACGTAATAATATAATTTAAAGTGACATTTACTAGAGCAAGGAGTAGTGCCAGGAATTCATATAATTGAGCAAGAATCCTTGGTTCGGTTCAATTTTTCTCTCTCACTGGTATTTTCTTCTAACCTTTCCTTCCATAATAAGGGCAATGCTCACTTATTCTAAATTCGATCTGTCATACTTGATTTACTGTAAATATATATATGTGTGTGTGTGTGTGTGTGTGTGTATATCAGGGTTAAGAGAATATTAAGTGCCGGGTGGCAGTTGGTTCACAAAACGCCGTCATGGGAAGGGTCTAAGGGGAGGGTGTGTCTCCCTTTTCAGGAGATTTTGTATCTTTACGGGGCTTAGATTTAAAGTGATGCTACCTTTTGCATTTTTTTTATCTAGTTAAATATGTTATTACATTCAGTTTTTTAGTTTATGTTTAATTATTTTTTATGTTTTTGGTATTTTCTTTTCAATTTGTTTAGTAAATGATTAAGAAACTGATAATTCATTATTATTTATGTTGTTTTAAGCAACAATTATAGCACGTGTGCTTGGAATACGATCAAAACCGGAACGTTTCAGTTTAGTTTGGGGAATATCTGTGCCGGGCGGGACAGTTCATTTGACCGTGAGTTCCGGGCACAAATAAGGAGGGCTGGGCAGCCCTGCGTGGCCCCGCTTACCGTAGCTAGAACCCTGAATGTACAGATAGCGTAGATAAATGTTCAGGTTTATGACCACTATTTTGTAAATATCCTGAGAGCTTCTGGGGCTACCCCTTTTTATTCAATTTGGTGCTGCTCTGAACCTGGGACCTTTCCACGGACCCGTACACACCACACATTCAGGAGGAACGCTAACCATGTCAAAATAAGGCCTAAAGACTGTGTCTCGTGAGATATTACCGATTAACATGTGGGCGACCAGCGAAGAAATTAAGAACCGTCATGTACTTTTTATGGCAGGAGTTTTAAGAATATCACCGAAACTTTACAGCGCATTTTGCAAAGATGTAGGTACCCTGTGGAGTTGTTTAGAAACTGCAGAGGACAAGTTAAAGCAATGTGATGACGGATTAATTGCGTAAAAGTGAATATATCCCCTGTTGACATTGACCGTACTCATAAAGTAATCCCAGTTGTTGAAGGTAAAACCCTTGACATTATCGCGAAAATCAATAATTATCAAACACGAAACGACGTCTTTCATAACAGACAGTAACTCAAAGGATCTAAGATTGTCGTTAAGGAGAACTTGACTTATCAAAACCAACAACTGCTGAAGAAAACCCCAAAACATAACTTAATTGAAAACGCGTGGTCGAATGATGAGTTAGTTAGATGAGGTTTTACGGCCCAGTTACCAACTGGTTTAAGTCAAGCTGGCCACGGCCTTTAGCTCGAATGATGAGGAAATTTTTGTTCTCTATAAAATTGATGGAAAAACTTTTGTAAGGGAAATAAGGGACCCTGGCGACCTACACAACTGTGATTATACACTGCAATCATCGTTCACGCCCTATTGCTTTAAGCCATTGCGAGGACCATACCAACATACTGCAATGAAGTAATCTGTGCTACAATTCAGCTATAAGGTTGCGCCCAACATCAGTACAACCATTGCCTGCAATAATAGCTTTACTGCCTACTGTATGCCTTCCCCTGTATACCAAGTAATGTTATGTTAACTTTGAGTTGGAGAAGCTCTTATGTTCGATTTCGGTGGGCTTCGCATTTTTCGTGTAATGTCGTCTAGAACGTACACCCTTGATTGTGTAAATACGGACAGATGATGTAGATAAATTTAATATCTTATCGAATGAAGGCTGTTATGTGTTTCTTTGAACAGCAGAAGTTTAAATTAAAACTATATGACTCTATTGCAGCCTGATTATATCTCTATCAGGGCTGGAGTCGAGTCCACCCAGTCCGAGTCCGAGTCCGAGTCCGAGTCCTTAGGCCCGAGTTCGAGTCCGAGTCCTTTGGCCCGAGAACGAGTCCGAGTCACCGAGTCCCTGTGTAAATTGAACTTGTTTTGTTTTGAGTGCAAATGGATGAGAACTACAATGAA
>WURT03026047.1:0-12932 GCA_009936505.3 Holothuria glaberrima | reverse complement strand
GGAGTTCTACTCCCGAAGGAGTTCTACTCCCGAAGGAGTTCTACTCCCCAAAGGAGCTAAGTCCCCGAGAGGACAACTTACGTCCCCGAAAGGAAAACAAAAATAACTGACCAATCTAATTTGGAGGGTTACAGGGATCCGCACTATAAGCATCCTTAACTAAAATCATTACCATTAAAAAGAATTGGGGGATGAAAAATAATGTTCCATTGCCTCAGCGTCCCTACAAGTTACAGACCATCAATGGAGGGGTTTTACAGTAGCTGATTCTCACCTTCAAAACATTCTGTCACATTAATCAGTCCAGTAGGGGGGCAACTATACTTGTCAGGGGTGCAAAATCCAATGTTGTCAGGAACTTCGGAAGGATTAGCATACAGCTCTTTTGGAATGTACCACTCGCCGACGGGAATGCCTTTCAGTTTTGTCGTCTTGTCGAATAACATATATCCAGCTCTGAAAAGGCAAGGAGATTTATATTTGTAGTCAGACCCTTATCTGCGGATAGTTATGGATCTTCAAGTGCTAAGCTATAATTACAAACGCAGCCGAGTACGTTATTCTGCATATACTTCTATGATACTGGATAATCTTGCAGCAATGAACATCGGACAACACTTAGTCAATCAGAATGTAGAGCAGTAGTAACCGAAAGCAAAAAGTTGGGTGTCCAATAAGCAAAGGTTTTCGACAGAGGAATAAATCATATCACAGGCAAAGACCGGCAAAAACACTCAAAATAAATGATTGAGGGTGTTACTCGAGTTTAATGAGTCCTTCCTCATCTTTGGACCTAATACATTGAAATTCAAAGTCTTGCATAAACTATTGCTCGCGGTGAAAACAAACTTAATGTTTCTGAGGCACCCGAATAAGTTAATATCGGTACAATTTCTTAGGAGGGGGAACCAGCTCGATCCAAAATCCGTCCCAGAGAGGGTCACGAGATCACATGCCTCACATGGCCTATCTCACATCTTGCATCCCATTAACATCTATAAATGCTGGTCCTCTCACCAGCCCCTCTTCAACCTATTATACTGTAGCCTCATTGAAATAAAAAAGCAATTGCTACATAATTTTTTGTGAATATTTTTAAAAGAAGAAAATCATTAAGGAAAGTTACCGGCAAATATCAGGAACAAAGACGTATAGGTATTCATCTTCTTGTACATAAGGGTGAAATTGAGCTCCATCTATAGAAATAGGAACAAGAAAAACATCATTTGAAAAAATTAGATAGTCTGGATGAAGTTTGATGTGGTCTAAATACGTAAAAGCTTTATGAGAAGGGATATGAAGCCCGAGGAAGGGTAAAATGAAGCAAATTTTATTTTCAGTTATAGCCTATAGTATAATTAAATACCAATGTTTTATTAAAACGGACATATTGCTGCTCTATGCCAATTCGATTCATAGTACGTCAGGGTTGTGACCGCCCACGAAGTTCTTTTTACTGATAAAATTATTTCGTTTATGAGAGAATGTTGACTTTGACGTCACATGTTCAACGATTTCCATGGTTACCTTCCGGAACGGAAGACGAATGATGACCATGTTTAATTTGGACAGCAAAACTGTTGCTGATCATTCCTATTAAGGTAAAGTCGTTTTCATCAAACAATTTACTGTTTTTCTACAGTAATCATTTGAGTAGGCATTTACTGCTTGGTTTCACAGAAGAGAGACTACTTAGATGAAGTTACTTGCACATGATATTTTAACTTCCACGTGACTGTTGTCACTTGTCAAGAATACTTGATTGCACCCTCTTTATCGTGTAGCGCAACATGACATCACGATAAACATTAATCCGAGAGTATTTTACCTAAATCACTCATTAGAAATTGCGCTGTTTGATACAGGTCAACAACTCCAGAAAAATCGAAGCTGTTATATAATTATGCAAAGAACAATACCAGGCAGATATCGTAGCACTGCACTGGTAACACCAGTATCTTGTGCTCACACCTTCCTGACTTCACCACGCCCTTGCTACTTTAGTGACGGCCCATGCATTCAGTTTTGCCAGCCAGTACTTAGCCTAATTTTTCACACCCTCTCAAACCACAATTTGATTATGCTAAGTACTATTGGGATTTTTCTACCCAATGGGAACGCAGAAAGTGATCCCAAGAGCAAAGGTAACGTACGGTGTTGGCTTAAAATATATAGCTGGTACGAAAACTTTATCTCTCACCCCGGGTGTTTTCTTCTTAATTATGTTCAGTTTAAATTGATGTATGCCCCACCTTACCCTATACCGGTCACCTCTGAGTGTCGGCGATATCTGTTCATTTGATTTAACATGGCTCGAAATGAGTCTACTCGTCTATTATTAGGACAGGAAGAGCAGGTCCGTTCGGCGAGAATGGGGAGGGGATACTTAAAGAATAAATTCATACCGGTTCCATTGATCATGTTGGCCCACTCCGAAGACCACCATGGCAGGGATTCCATTCCACCATATACATTCACCGTATTCACTTTGGATAAATCATCTACCCCGTTATATACAGTCCAGGTCTCCCCGGCCGTTGCATTATCCTGTATAAAGGAATGTAAGAAAATGTTGGTTGGGAAGATGAAACAACCTGTTTGCAAAAGAGATTTGCCCCCTCTTTTTATCTGCAGTGATACGTGAGATATCAGTAAAGAAAGCTCAACCAGATCTTTTCTTGCTTGAACTGGTTTTTTAGTAATTAGGACATCTTAAGTTATATTGATACTCGAATCAAACTGAAATTCCCATAACTGTACTTGCCTTGAAGAGACAAACCAGTGTTTACGATTCAGTGACTTAATGCGCAATATTCATACCTGAAAATTGAGAAACGCTGACAGGAGAAAGAACAGGAATTTAACAAAGTGTACTATGTAACTTTTCTCACCCCTAGAAATAGTCCAAATTCTGTAAAAGGAATTGTTCCCTCTCCTAGAGCGTCTTGAAACAGTTTCAAGTAGGCATCTTCATAGCCCCATAGAATATCCTTTACGCTAAGTTCTAGGACCAGATCTGCTTTGGCAAGCTCGTGAATGAGTTCTACGGCAGACTGAGGAATTGTTCCACCATACCTGATGAAACTGGCGAGAGTCTGCGTAAAAACATAATTTATTATTGTTAAAAGGCTCCTCTTCCAATCTCTGCTAACAGATAAGTCAAACACTCGACACGTATTTCAAAGTTAAATCTGGTTCAACATTTTTCATATATGTATGGACATTACTTACAACGTGTAATTTAAGATGACTTGTGATTTAACAGACCTTTGCGTTTCGTTGACCTCGAAATTGATTTTTTTCTCCCCATCAGAGAAAACTATCATGCACAATACTACGAATATTTATTCATTGTACCCTTGTTTGTCTACCCCTATATTTTTTTAACATATCGCCCTCACTTAGAGAAGGTATTTGATTCTATACTTACGAATGCCACAATATTTATTGTAGTAAATGTGTCCGTCTCGGGACCTACTGACAGCTCTCTATCGAATACGTAGGTAGTTTCTTGCTTGTACGTGATTGTATAATTAGGATTGTGGACAACGTCTAATTTCTTCAGGTATTCTCTGTAAAGGATAAAAGTGAACCTCAGTTGATAAGAAGCCGTTTGAGACGTGTCACATTTTGAAAACTAGATAAAATCTCTTATAATGGTTGTTCTGTCAAAAGGCTGTCAGATCGTCAGCGTAAAGGAGTGAGGCAGTGTAGGCTACCTACTCATTCTTTTTGGACTCCACACACCGTAATAAGCATCTCACCGACTCCAGGCGAGTCAACTCCAATAGCCTATGCAGTAACACAGTACCCTTCTTAGGCTATCTGAATGTACATATAAAGATGTATTTATCGCAGCAATACATATTTTAACAAACAGCTCAATAGTTGTTTACTTATAATCATTAATAGAAAGGTTAATTTTAACTCAAGTTGAAATCTGACATAATTATTTTAGTCCATCAGAGATAAGAACATAGTAGTACGACACAAGTCTAACAAACACGAATGATTGTACTTTTGAAAGAAAGGTATGTAATAAAGAATTATTTTTATTTTACACAGTATAGCGTAAAGAAACAGAAGTCGAGCAGAACACTGAAGATTTAGGATACTGCCCTACTATATGAAAGCATCTCGGTCTGATCGACGTGTATTCGTGCATTGATAGAATGATACTTTATAGTTATGTCAGATATGAGTAGGCTACATGCCGTTTAGTACCGTGTGTAGACCATACGGAAATCCACGTATACACAGTAAAGCACATGGACGTAATATGATTTCGATATTATAAATGTACCGGGTATGTATGGACATTTCTCAGACCTATGGAAGTCACCCCACCTGTCCACCATGACTATGAATTTGTAAACATATGCTGAACCTTGGCTTGACATTAAGCCTTTGGTATCAACACCACTCTGCACATTTTTGAATGAGGGGTGTAAGTATGTCACTGGAAACATAAGACTTAAATAAAGATCTGACTTAATCAGTAACAAACAAAAATTACAATAGTTGTGTTACATTCAGTTGCCACAGTGAATGCAGAAGAGATAATTTTAGTGAAACAGCCTTGCTTTGAACTAGGGAGTTGCTACATGTCAAATACCAACTCCCTGTTAAACAGATCCCTGCTTTAAACAAGCTAAACCTAATGTACAGTATTGAAACCAGTTCCAATTATAAATATACGCCACTTTTGAACTCAGCTTATCTGGTCTTGAAGGTAGCAACTGTGTACTGTAACGACTTTGAGTCATGCGCCCTCTTTCGTTAGTACATTTTTACGGGTAGCGCACTCTTCTACATACTCCCCCTTTAAAGCTATCTCATTAAGATAAATCTCTCCAGGCCATTGTCGTGTCTACAGAATGAATAATGAATAAACGAAGTAAAGACCAGCCTGACGTCATTGAGGCTCGGCAACGCTGATATTTCCCTACGTAGGTTGCTGTGGATAATACACTCACTCATTTGTTGATTTCTCTGACATTTTGTAAAATTTTGACAAAACATTGAAGTTATTCCTGCTACCTGTTTTCGATAGTGCCCTTTAAGTTGTGCGAGAAGTTGAGAACACGACCTGGGTACCTTAGCAGATTTTAAACCTAAACCTTTCCCCTTTTCCTTCCCACTCATCCTTTTTTTGAAGCATATATTACTTTAAATATTAAAGAAAAAACTTCAGAAGTTTATTTCTGTAATTTGCCATCCAAAGAAACTTTCTTCTCAGTTAGTGCAATGCATGTATATCGATTATTCACAATTCCATACTAGGTAATAAACACGAGATGTAACTATGTAACTTTCGATCAAAACCTTGGTCCTTTGCGCCCTCTTCATTCGTTTCTTCATCCCTTCTTTATATTCCCTAACCAAAATTGAGATCAGTATTCGGTAGATTGATTAATGTTTCAAAATATTGTATGTTACCATTAGATGAGAATTGGGAAATTTTTAAATGGTCGTTACATTTCCAATGTGTACGTTTATACATGTGGGTGCAAGCCTTTAGGAATAAAACCCTTGATTAGTATGATGCTATACTATGGTGCTACCACTTCGAAGGTGTAGTCTCCATGGTTATACCTGACTTATCCCCAGTGTAATCACGGGATGACAATAATCCTACCCCTACACTTTTCAGAGTGTCTAGCCTTCTTGAATGTCATGGTGCCTAAATAGTAGGCTATGTCGACGTATGATGTCAAAATCTATGAAAGACCTAGTCTACATAGCAAACTGGTAACGCGCAAAATGTCTTCATCGTTTTGTGTATCCAAGGTAAAAGACTCGTTGTGAAAGTGTAGTGTCCCCGTAGATCGCTTTGAAATGTATACAATACTTGCACGTAATATCGAAGTACTTAGAAACTACGTCACTTCTACGAAAAAGTAATCAAGGAGCCACAATACGGGGGTCTTTGCTATGTTTTCAGCACTAGTTTGCAATATTTTGAAAAGTAGTCGGTCATTCGATTATAGTAGTCTGAGCAACCGTCTACGTTAACTGGAGTTTGATGATAGATAAAATCCGAAGAACAAATTCGTTCTCGGGCTTTAATGGTAACCGACCGAAGTGTGAACTCTACATCATGAGATGAAACGTGATATAGCTCCGAAGAAAGTCACATGTCTGTTTTGTTCCCATCAAGCCAATCAGCAATCAGGAAATTTGAGGTTACGCCCCCCCCTGCCGTATCAACTGTCTTGCTGTCAGGTTAGGTATAGGGGATAGCAATAACGCAGTCAAATAGCTGAGCTAAACACTGTAATATCTCACTAATCTAAGCCATGCAGAATAAAGAATGATCGGGATATGTTAGAAGATAATTTAGACTCCACAATCCGATTAGATACAGAGTGAGCGGATATTCTCGGAAGGCGCTCACGACAGCAAGTTAATGCAGCGCCGTCGGTATATTTTTAGGTTTGGAGGGACTGAACCATTCAACCGCAGTGTCGTCGGCATTTTTTAGGAAACTTTGAACATTTGATTAAATTTTTTTTCAAACTGAAGCTTATTGTCCCCCAACCCCGTGCCCGATTCCGACGGCCCTGTACTTTATTTGAGTAGACAGATCCTTCCCTCATTTTGGGCTTTCTGAAGGAAAGCAAACTGTATAGAAATTTTTGACATGACTCTCGCAGTTACCTGGACCCTTAAGTAGAATTTGACCCTACCTACCTTCCTTTTTTTTTTTTTTCTTTTTTTTTTTTTGGTTTATTGTACCCCAGCATTGCACCTTTTTCTTTCCTTGGTGACACTATATAACACAATCGTGTTGGTGTGTCGTAAAATCCCATCTAACAAACTAACTAACCGACGGCCCTGTAAGGGCTTGCTCTAGTTTTAAATGGATTAGAGGGTGTATGCATAGAATCGTCGGTAATCCACCTATTGTTTGATAAGGTGAAATACAGTAGCATAGGACTGGATCAGTCTACCGGCCGTAACTTAAGGGACTTTGAAAAGATATTTCTGCGGAAACAAAGGGAGATTGTTAATACCAACCACAATATAAACACAGCTTGCAGTGTTACCTTATCGTCATTTCACTTTCTGATGCACGTTTACTGGAGGGATTACCGAGTTTTTCTCGCGAAATTTCGCGAAATAATCGTGGTTGCTGGTTCCGTTCGGCATGACATTATTTTTAATCTGCATAAAGGTTACCCCTCGGAGCGAATGAAATTCACGTTAAAATAGCTTTTAGTTTGGAAAACAAAGGGATGACATTTCCGTTGTAGCGGTAGAACCACAAAGCTGCAGATCAAAGCTCTGAACAAGATGATCAATTTTTCAAAACTTATAAATGAATAAACCTAAGATGGACGTAACAATATTTGAATTTAACGGTCGAAATATATTTTTAATATTTCAAAGCATTAAATAGAACGAGAAGATAAATGCCCAAAGAGTGTATGATTGACGACGGGTGAAATTAATCATTCCGAGGGGACAATTACGCTTCGGTGGAAAAATAATTACTAGAGAGGGGTGTCAAGTTAATAATTTACAGAGGTCAAAAGTAGTAAAGACCAATATGATGTGTACGTTATGTTTGAATGTGTGATATATAAAGACTCAGTTATGATTGCTTGTTTAATTATGAGGTCGGAGCACTTTTTATGAGGTAGAAGTCATCCGAGAGTTTATTTACAAGATAAGGATTACAGTTAACACTGCCATGCCTTATGTCTATATATAAACATTAGTTGTCTCTATAAATTATGTTTCATAAACAAACTTATGATATAGGAATATCTAACAGTTTGGTATAGGCCTATATGTATATATACACCACGGTTATTGTATTTTTTAACTGGGAACTGGGTCCAAAGGTCGTGAGGTTGGTTATGTTCAGATGAAATTGTCCCTTGGACGTAGCTCCTTTGGAGGAGCAAAACTCCTTCGGGGGTAAATGTCTGGTTTTCGCCTTTCGGCTTCGATCCCTGTGATGAGCTGTTAGTTTTTATAGACGATCGCCGTAATGAGTTGCAAGTGGTTTTTCCTTTCTTCAATACCTACATCGCCTGATGCCAGGACATGGGTATTCTGAAAATGTCATGGACCCCAGATCTCATCAAAACTTAACGTATGAAGCCTTCGCTTGCTCGCCATTGGCCCTCACAAATTAAACTACCTCTAATAAAGCTCGCATTCGATTCTGAAACGGCATTGTGGTGACCATCAGTACTGGTGATCTTCTTGTAATGTATATTAAGAGGGGGAAAGTTAAGGGTATAGCTGACTGTGAAGGGCAACCGAGCGAAGGGAAAAGGGTCAAGAACCATTGCCCTAGACCCATATTTAGTTATTGCATACGTCTTGTTTAATTCAGAGAACGACATTAAAATCTTACTTGTATGTGTACGGCCCTTTCTGTTCCAAAACAGGTTTCTGACCGGCCAGGAACTGATCAGGATTTTTCAAGTTCCAAACCCAGTATGCCATGTACACAGGCACAGGAGGCTCCAGCCATGCCTCGTATGCTGCAGAGTCAGGTGTTAGTACTGCGTCCTGCACGGATATAATAACAAAAATATTTCAAAGTATACGTTAGTCAGGCACGTAGCTGCGTGGATGGGGGCTGGTGGCTGGGCCCCCAGATGTTCTTTAACCCTTCCAAATAGTTTGTGTCCTAATGAAACGTGTAAAAATTAAGAAAAAATAAGTGTGTAAAAAGACATTTTGCACACATATGAAATAAACGAATATTTTTGAACATAAATTCAGTTAAAACGATGAAAAATATAGCACCAAATTGCACCCAAGGACACCTGACCATTCTAAATTTTCTCAAAGAGGAGGGGACACCCTCCCTTTAGACCCCTTCTCCAGGACGGCGATCAATGCCGTGACCCCCCCCCATTTGATACCTAGGCCCCCCTAAAATTGCATCATTTTTGTGACAAAAATTTTACTTCAAAAGGTAGCATATGTGGCACCAGATTGCATGTAAGGACACCTAATTTTGCAAAAATTTTCAAAGGGGAGGGGTTGTCTCCTTATGGCCCACTCACTGATGCCAATTTTTTTTAGTTCCTAAAAAACGCAAATTTTGTAACACAAATTTTAATTAAAAAGGCAGCATAAGTGGTACCAGATTGAACGTAAAGACACCTAATTTTTCAAAAATTTACAAAGGGAAGGGGGACCCCTCCTCTTACACCCCTCCTTCATGCCGGCGATCACTGATGCCCTTTTATATTAGTTCCAAAACATACGCAAAATTTTGAACACACAAATTTTACTTAAAAAGGCAGCATATGTGGCACCAGATTGCATGTAAAGACACCTAATATTTCAAAAAGGAGGGGGTGGCCGGTGATCACTCTACATACTGCATAGCCCCCCCCCCTTCTTGAGAGAAATTCTGCGTACGCCACTGTATATACTACCGACAATAGATCAAGAAAGATATTTACTGTAATACACATCCAATTTTAATAATTATAGTTTCATCAGCTTTGAACACTTTACGTTCCATTATATTAAGATGATGTGGTTTCAATAAAAAAATTGAAAAGTGAAAGACTGTCCGTTCGGGTGGTATTTTTGGGGGAGGAGGGGGCGAGTGTGACGGTTGTTTTGGTGTATTGCAAAGAAAAACTTTGTCGGGACACGTGATAGTAAAGGATACAAGTCCTTAGACACACAGTTACATTTCCGATGCTTGTTCGAAAATACTTCCTTCCTTTCCTATATGGGAGGCCCGGGTTCGATTCCCAGGTCGAGTCATACCAAAGACTTTACAAATGGAACCTTCTGCCGTTGTGCGTGATGCTCCGCATAAGCAATGGAGTAAGGGAAAACAAGCCAGTGAGCCACAACTGGAAACTGTGCTAATCTCTATAATGTTATGATGTAGACACTAATCGGTACAATTTGGTTCTAGTCTGGTTATCACGTAGGACATTCTGTTATCGTCTGCCCCTTGTCCTTTACTTCTTAATTACTTTGGAAAACGGTAATGTAGGATTAAACACACAGAGTTTTGTAATGAGGGTAATGCGATGTAATTGCACTCCTGAGTTTACTTGAATAAATATTATTTTGGCATTTCTGCCATTTTAAAGCTACACACTGATATTTTTCCCAATAGTTCAAAGTTTTCCAACTATTTTTACAAAGGTATTTCCTTACACAGAAATATTGAAGGAAGCCACGTTTAAAGAGTATTGAATGTATTGCTTTCCATTGTAAAATTCGTGATCAGAAGACATGTTCATTTATAGATATTACATGTGACGTCATCGCTTCTTCATGCACGTCATAATTTATACACGTATAAGAGCTCGAGGACGTTCGTCATCACCAAAAGACCACTATAGCGAATTGTTTGCTCTAGTATGTTGTACCTTAAAAACACCATAAAACCAAAACAAGAAAATTCTTAAAGGGACTATGTCATTATCCAAGCCTGTCTGGTAATAGCATAGTAGTTCTCAATGCAATTGGCGACTGCACTTTTATTGACATTCATTCAAACAATAACTCTACTCTGTTGATAAGTGATGACTTATAAATTCAGCTGTGTTACTAATTAAGCTCACACACAGTCATGTGGCACTATATGGCTTCCTGCCTTGTGAGTCCGCAATGTTACTACAAAATAGTGGGCATGTCCATCGGCTCCAACGACACTGGGACTAATGAAGCACAAATCGTAACTTCTATTTTCACTTAAATAATCATAAAAGTTTCTTTCCAGGAAGGATTGAATTCGCAATTGCTAATATCAGTAGACCTGCAGACGGGAATTGGCTTGCCGTAAAATATGTAAAAAAGTTATAATTTATTTTAGTCTGTCTACAAAATGTATTTTATGATATAGACAATATACATAATTTATTGGCAGAAGGATGGTACTACCCCACTGCTACTTGGGGTCCCAGAGATGTATAGGTCGCTGCGAAATCAACGTGATTCATTATTACAGTCTGTCAGTATGCCGTGTTGGTAGGCTTGAGGTTATATTGCTTATCAAATGACTTTTTATCTTGTTTTATTTTTATGAAAAGAAACAACTTTCGCTTGAGCAATTAACAAGTACATTCTGCTTAAATATTCCACTATATTCAAAAGTCCGGTTCTCACCCTTTTCTGTCGTGGCCCATTTCTGGCTTTACTCTGTCACCCCGCCACCCACGATCCCGCTATCAAGTCACACACATAAAAAATCGTATAGGCTACCACAGGAGACATACATAGTACAAGTAGGTGAGATGGTGAGGTTCACAGACGGGCCTGCCGTCTTGTTACATGTATAGTGTACACAATGCCCATGACGAGAATATGGGACTACGACGGCTCTTCTAGTCTAGAAATCGTTCAAGACCTACGCGACACATCGAGTTGCTCGCGACCCATCAGAAAACATTTGGTGACCAGCATTTGGGTCGCGACCCATCATTTGAGAACCGCTGTTCAGCTACCCCCTTCTACCCCCTTGTCATTTGACTTACACTGGTGTTGCAGCTCTTCCCTAACTAGTTCCCCTAACTTGAATATTTGCCCCATTTGTGGAAGAGATTCACAGAAAGGCTGAATATCACATACCCCGCGGAACAGACTCTGTTTGTTCAGCTCCTCAGCTTCCCAAACCACCAACTGAACAAGGAATATGCCGTACAGCCTGCTACGTAGGCAAAATATCAAACTAAATAGAGACCCCAAATTGTGCGAATATACAGTATAGAAAAAGCTAATGGAAAGAACAAAATGGATGGTGTCAATTTGAAGAAAACAGTCTTACCAAGTTTTGTGCACGAAAAGTCTATCCTTTGAATCCCTAACATACTTTATTGCTGATAGATACTGTAAGGAAATGAGTAATTTGGGCCGTAATTTCGTGTTACTGGCTTCGCAACAACTATTTGTAAATTGAGTTACCCTACAATAGAATGGTTTCTTTGCGAAACGTTATACTTTCGAGTTCCGCCAAAGTATATTCACCTGCGAAGATGACCTTACATAATACAGACAGTATTTGTCTGTACGAGGAATCTTTACATCAGAAATTCAGATATAGGACGGGTCACTGTCTGGAAGCTCAACGATTGAAGATCATCGAAGAAGAGTTAATGTAACGTAGGGGTTAATTTACTGACTGGTGACAACCCGACCATTAGGAAGCCATTTCTAATGATTCAATTGACAAGGTCAGTGAAAAATCGATTCAGGCACTTTTTGGATTTATATGGGATACATGATATCGTGACTTGGCTCATTATTTGGACTCATTGAAAATGAAATTTTAATTTATAATTTGGTATACTGTCTAGGAATTTACTGTCAGAATATTAGAGATGTAAATAAGCAAATGACCGAGCTGTCACAGCGGATGCTTTCACAAAATTGTAAATTAAGAAGTTGCTCTCCTTACTCTTTTTCAATAATTTTCGTCTAAAATAACCTCATATGACTCCGAGGAAACAAGCGTGCAACAAAAGATCGCAGCTGGGGAGGGAAGCGGGGGTGTATATAATCGTCATTCATGCTTGGCGATTGGTTGATTTACATTTCGCGGTCTCTCCGTTGCAGACGTCGATAACCTTTTATTTAGTCACCCTTTACACTTACAAATTACTGTATGAATCTAAGCCAGTGATTACAGACCGATGCTGAGTTGTTCAAATTGTAATGAACTTTACAAAGTAAAGAGCGGTTTCTTTAAGTCGAATTCGGACCGGAGGAGAGGGGTAAATGTTACTTAAAAATTACCGAAATCGACATTTGTCATACTTAATCATGGCACAGTATGAAAGAATGGCAACTTATCATGTGTATCTAACTTATAACTTACTAGGAGGATTGCAGACATTGTTCGACTAAGTCCGTAGTCAAGAGAGGGGGTCAGGAGCCCCTGGAAAAATGAAAAGTGCCATTGCCTTACTGCCCTAATGCATTTAGTGTATCTC
>WURT03026036.1:0-15540 GCA_009936505.3 Holothuria glaberrima | reverse complement strand
AGCTATGATCAGTTGAGGGCCGATAGCAGGGTCGTATCCGAGTTGGTCCAAGACGTTAGTTCCTTTCTACCTACCTTCCGTCTTCCGTTCGTACAAAGTGAGGACGCTGCGTATGTCACTGAACTGTGTGTGACGGCAGTCAGTTTACCGTCAGAACTAACTTCTAGACATAACCTTTGAGTGGCATACATTTCAGTTGAAGTACGCCCTCACTTTGTGCGAACGGAAGATACAAGATTGGTAGAAGCAAGAAAGTAGCTAACGTCCTGAACAAGACTGTATCCGAGTCTACTTAGCCTGAAAGTTGCCAAACGCCTTAGCTTTTCTTGGGCTGTGCAAAGGTGGGTCTGACTCCTGTGGAAAATTACCATCACTGAACATGTACACGACAAGATACTGTGTTGTGACCATGTGGAAATCTACTACCCCAAAAATGAAGAGAGAATTCCAAGCCATACGTAGTGATTACTCCGATATTAATCAGAGTGTTGGTTTATGACAATTCTTTGAGACAATTCTGAAAGTTGCTTTCTTTCTTATTGAATTTAGAACTTAAAGACAGACAATCATCTACCGAAAGTATATTTTATGTGGATATCAAAATTCTTAATTGGTGACTTCTCTTTGCAAAATTTTCAATTATGACTTCTCTTTGATTGACATCACAGTTTGAAAATTCAAAAGACGCAGAGTACTTCACATTCCACACAATGCAAAAAGAGAGCTCAGATTACACATTATAGCCTTATATGCTCACCAGGATAATAAAATAGGTTTGTGTCTTCACAAGGAGGAGCTTTATTCAATTGTGGGAGGGGCTACGAGTAACTTAGTTGGGGAAATTGGAACAGTCTTGAATGACGAGAATTGCCCTCTAAGTTAAGTTGAGTGGGCCATGCCGTGGTCGGCTCCCCGGGCCTACAAATTCGCTACTGTGTGCAACTCTTTGGGAAGTAACTCCAACAGATAAGTCTTTGTTAGATTTTAGCTACTAAGGCAAGCAAGGACTGTTAAAACTGGAGCTAGGGGGTTGCACTGACAGGTATGTACAAATCGGAGCCCTTGAAAATGGCAGGAAACGAGCCCAAATATAAGTGTGACTCGATTTTGTTGATTTTGTTTTTTTATTTTGTGTGTGTGTGTGTTAAAATAAACATTGTGTGAGGTACAAGAAGGGGAAACGGGTGTATATAAGACCATAATCGCCTACTTAGGTGAAATACCAGACATCATGTAACTGCTTTCTCTCTTCCTATGTTACTGAATGGCCCGCCATGCTTACTGATGAGAGCGAAATTTTCTGCTGCTAAATTTTCAGACCAACTTTACACACCCATGCATGTAAGAACTGAATCTCCCAAGTCAAAAGCAATTGAGTTGTATGAAGTTCTATCCCTAGTTTCGGAACTTTTCGGGTCTTTACGCATGTACAGTCAAGCTATGGCGTTCGAACGAGTTTGTGTGAGGAATCCGCGTGTTAAACATGCCTATAGATTTTTAAAGATTGGTCTCCTATTACAATGCCATGGCTAGCTTGCGTAGCGGCTTTCAATTCTGCACCTATTTTAATATCACACTGGTATTTGGCAAAATCAAAATTACAGTTTGCTAAAAAACTGCGTGACGTTTTTTTTTTTTTTTTTTTATTCTTCGAGATTAAGATTATCTGATGACCCCAATGCTATTTATCCATACTGGGACACCGTTATGCCTAAGTTTGTGAAATCAGGGAAATGGTAAAATGTTTCACTTCACGGAATAGACAAATAACTACGTGGCAGATGAGTTGTGATAATATGTTCGGAGAGTAATCGTATTCATATTCATCCTTAAAACACTGAAAAATTGGTACCCCAAGTCACAAAAGAAGGCCCAAATTTTTGGGACAAAATAAGTAGGCTAACTCAGCAATCGACGGAATTTGTAGGCTTGCATGAACAGAACTATAAAACAAGGCCTTGTAGTCTAGCGCCACTATTTTTTGAGTTTTCGATAAATTTCGAAAGGCAAATAGCTCCACGCTAATATATAAGACTCGAAATTGAACACTGATTGACGCTTTCTGAATTTGATATAGCACAGCCTTTTTGTGGTGTAAAATTTAAAATTCTATGAGGGAAATATGAGAACATCTGTAGGACTTCTTTGCCTGGTGGAATTCAAATCTTTGTAAGGAAATCTGAAGCATTTCCGATCGGCATAAGGTAATATATGAAAATTTAAACGAATTATCTTGCCATACACTGTGTGCAGATCGGAGAAAATATGACAACTCAGTTGAGTGTTGCGTAGCTGGTGCACAATATATGGTACACCGTCATTACGTCGACGACGTTAAAACTATTGAAATGTTGTGAAAAGCCCGTGCAATTCTGAGGAGCAAGAGGATGATTGTGACATTGGAGAGAAATCTTTTTTTAAGAATATGAAACCGCGTAACTGTAAAGATGGTTTTAGAAAGCCCCACTTCACAGTCAGTGACATTATGACAGTGGTGAAAGGGATTAGAAGATACTTCTATAATAAAGAAGCACGGAGATACTCTCATGCAGACTTCCGTGCTTCGTCGCTGGCAAATCGAGTGCCAAAGCAATGATGAAGGCTGCAAAGAATAGTGCTTGTCGATACGGGAGGCTATTTCAAGTTAGGGGGAAGGGTGCAGCGCTTAAGTCTGACAACTAACGCATGTTTTCCCGGAAAATATTACATTTTAACGAAAAATACCAAACTTCTAAAAGAATGGAGAAGCTGCAGCTCCCATCCACTCGCCTGCATAGGCGTAAGAGGCGTGGGCTGCACCCCCAACAATATGTTTCCCTTAAACTTCGGGCAAGATGCTGCTATTTATTCGGGAACTACATTAGTGCATTTCCAGGCACATATTAGTAGACATTAGTTGCATTTTCGGGTAAGTCACAACAGCCCCCCCCCAATCAAATTGGGTTCCTTCGTCTTTGCCTGCCTGGTACGACTATGGGTGTCAAAGCCGTTTAGTAGTACCTGCGGCCTCATCCTTGTCAGAATTCCCGGTTAGCCATATTCCACCAGCCAGGAGATTTATACGCCCTCCCTTCCCTTAGGGTATTTCCACGATTAGTCAAGTCATAGCAAATTTGTCTCTCATTCAAAACCATAATCAGTCATTAACCACATGCTGTGAGGGATGGGGGGGGGGAGATATAGGCATTCTGTATACCCCTACACTTAACATTTTGATGGGGGTTGAATATCCCCATCCCCATGACCACGTATCTTGTCCCTCTTACTGTTAAAAGTTTTCTTTTTTTAAATTTATTTTTTATTTTTTTTTTAAGATTTGTGGTGCTCAAATTGAGCATGTATCAGACGACAGAAGAATTTTTCACCTCGTCAACGAAACTTGGGATGGAGTTTTGTCCAAAGGAGATACTCTACGAATGTTTTTCACGGCTGATACTTTTCCTAAAGTGAGAGGCCAAGTTGCAAAGATTCACTTCTATCCTAAAACACCGTATGTACCGGTTACCGAAGTCTCGGTTACCGACGTCGCGATTACCGACGGCACTGGTAGAACAGACCAGAATGCTTCCGATTCTGGGTCAACTTCAAGAATTTATCCACGCACTGGGACACCATCTGAGACGGTAGCTACTGATGTAGATAGGGTCTCACAGCAGACGAGTTTCACGGATCCTGTACCAAATATCATCACACCGTCTACGGCCACACCGACCATGGGACAACCGTCTACTGTCGTTTCGGGTAAGGAAACGAAGCTTTTTTCAGTCTCTGATCAAACTGTATACATATAACGAAGGTCTCCCTCCACACTTCTTAAGTTCCCTCCCGGTCTTTTTATATCCATACCAGCTACGTGTTTCACATTTTCTACAGCTGTTTAATCAAATATACATCACATCGCTAGACCGAATATCCGCCTGACCAAAACTCGGCTCCGGATAAGAGGTAGGGTTAGGATTCGGTTACAAAGAGATTATGGTTTGCCTTGGGCAGGATTAGGGTTTGGGATAGGATTAGAGTTTTGGTTAAGATCAGAGTTTACGGTAGGATCAGGGAGTTATTATTTGGCAACTCCCTGGTAGGATCTTCGGTCTATAACGAATCTTTGATCTAGTAAACCTTTCACGTAGTGTGCTATACCTGTATACCGTAGTAGCAGTTGTATAACGTTTAATATAACACGAGAAAGTATTTCGTGGAGTTGAAACTCTTCGGTTTTATTTCCGTCTGCACTACTTGTCAGTTCCTTAAATGAATCGTTTCAAATTTTGTGAAATTCGATGTTAATTGCTGAGAGTTACAGGTTAATTAGAAGCCAGTAAATAATATTCGAAAGCATATCCATGAAGTGAACAATTCTTTATATATTTTATTTTCCCCGATCACAGAGCTGGTTTTCTCGTCAGGTGAATATAATGGATAGGGAAATTTACACGTCTTTTACTCTTAACACGCTACACACCTTAACAGAAGGGCTATTTCTTGTGCAATTAATCTCATTACTTGCACAAGGTTAACCGTTAGTGCGGGGGTTAAGGCGGCGTTAGCGTTCAAAGAACTGCAAAGGCAAGCCATTGATGATACATACAGGCGTAGTGAACTGTTTCCGCCAATGGCCAAATTACACCTCATAGATCAGATCATCAGTAGCCTACACAAATAAGACGCATTTTACGATTTTTTTTTCATAACAGCGAATATAAACCGACCATAATCCTTATCTGATGGAGGGTTCAGGTTCATAACAGCAGTGTAACTGAAGGTGGGGCAGGAGCGCCCCCCCATTTGTCGTCCTGGGATGGTCTGTCGATATATTCGCTGATCTTGTCGATACATCCGCCCGGTGTGGACTGTGGAAAAATACTCAATAGGCATATCGCGGCATATTTAAGACATGACTGTATACGCAGGATACAGTTTTAATTATTGTCCAAATTCAGGATCAATGTTACAGTTATTTGACTGAATGACGTCGCTGTATACGCATTGTTTTCAGTCAGCATGGTCAGGATACACAATTTAGTATCAAGGGTATGATAATTTGACTGGAATACATGACTGTATACGAATTGTTTTCAATCAGGAAACAGTTTTATTATTTTTCAAATTATACTACTTCATATGCTGGCGTTATTGGTATTTTGGAGTTTCTTGAACTATGAAGGTATGGGAAAATAATGCACGATTTGGAGTGGAAGGAGTGGGGGAGGGTGTCGGGTGCGGGGTGACTTGTTAAGTGATAACTATTTGACAAAGTGTCCGTACATTGACTATATACTGTCATTTACGTTATTTACATCCCTGCCCCCACTTCTATCATCCCAGTTACGCTTCTGGTTCATAAGTACCTCAGTTCGACCATGGTAAGGACTGAAGTCAGAAAATTTGACTTTCCAAATGATCCAGATTACAGGAAACCATCCCAGGCTCTCTACAACACAACTGACTGAAAGTGTTTAGTACCATGCATGGGTCGCATGTCATGATGGGTGGCCAATATGAGCGAAGATACGGCTTCCCAAACGCCCCAAATTGTAGGAAACTGCATTTTAAGCCACTAAGAGGAATTAGTTTCTACAGTTTTGCTGATGACATTCTTCAAACTGTGTAGCCTACAAGGCTGTCATCACCAACAACTACTGGGAGAAAATCTGGCATCTCCTAATCCCAAGATTTCAGCAAATCGAATTCTAATTCTTTCAAAGTTAAGAACTACGATTGCGCGTCTATCCAGACTCTGCAGAGTGTGTTCTACACCTCTAATAAATCTATACTTCTTGCTGTTCCAAAAAGTGTTCACTCCGAGGGCTCGCGTGGAATCAAGATGGCAGAGACTCAAAGTTAGGCGGAAAAAGAAGCCGACAGCAAAGTCAGGGAGGGTGAAAGGAGAAATAAACTCCCCGTAAACACGAGCAAGCACATACCCCCCCCCCCCATACTGGAGATATTTGGAATCTAAATACGCCATAATACGGACAATTCGCACTCGCCACCATCGTGACAAATTTTTCATTCCAGTTGTCATTTTTTCATCCAGAAGTCTTCCTGCTATTAGTTGCTCTCGAAACCAGAACATTAATAGTCCTTGGGTCACGAGTCTGACATTTACACTGACTCAAGAACTTTACTTGCTCAGTGTTGTACGGAAAAAAGCACAGAGTTTACTTTAACAACTGAATAATATCATTCGGTTGGATAATTCTGTTTTGGAGTATTTCTTTTGTCTCTTCAGTTCCACTCTGTCTCTTCAATCTCTCTCTCTCTCTTTCTCTTACCTTAAATTCCCCGACGGAGTGATCTTTCCCCCGACTAGCCACGGAGGTGGGGCCTGCGACTCCTCACCCCGACCCCTTTTAAACAGCTATTGGTGTGGGAGGAATTGCATTAATGTGACAAAATTGTATCAATATCAAACAAACACGTCAAACCAAGCTCATATACTCCTTTATTAAGTGTTCGTTACCGTGGAAACGTCACAAACTCTTTATTTTTCGTCACTCCATTGCCTGATTGCTTCGTGAGCGACGTCTGTACTACACAGAGATTTAATTCGATGGGACAATCGAACAATTGCTGTAACAAAATGTTGCTTAGAGAGTCCTCGATATAGCTTTCTTCTGCGTAAAAATTTGAAGCTTGAAAAAACCTTGGATTACTCAAATATTTGACAATTGTTCTACGTGTCAAACGTTCTCAGTTTTCTATTGACGCATTCAATTAGTGTAAAGTACGTTGGTGTGCCATGAGTTACTATCGTATATTCATAATAGCAGTGTGACATACCTCGTCAGGTGAGGTTCAAATGCAATTCTATTTCTTTTGTCTCCGTCATCACTATCAATGACAGCTTTATTTTTGGGAAAGTATCAAGGATTCTTGGTAATTATGAACAATTAACGTATACAGCGTGACATGTTCCATGTATGCAAAGCATCACGTATAAGTTAGGTTCCAGCCATCCTAGATAAAACAAGTCGTAAAATGGTTTTAGATTCTTAATGGCCATGAATAATTTTGGTGAACGAAAAGGGAGGGTTGTCTTGATTGGTGTGCAAAAGTGGGACCCTTGTCCTTTGCACCGACTCCCAGTGGCGAAGCGTCCATATAGTCGGGTCGGTCGCCCCCTGACGGACTCAAATCGCCTGTCGCCGCCCTCTTTAGGTTTTTAGCGTATTGCGGTATAGTGTACCTACCTACTTCGAAGCGCCCTTACAGGTCATTCTCGCCCCGTCTGATCGAATTCCCTTGGTGGAGTGCCCCTAAAGGCCATTCTCGCCCCTATGACCGAATTCCCTGCTCCGCGCCAATGCCGACCCCCCGTTTCCACCTGTGTGCTACCCCTATACCAACAATAATCTGGAAATGATGAAATCACATGACTTTTAGCTCACTTTTGTATACAGGACAGAGGGTTACAGTTTTAAGCGGACCTTTACGTTTTCTTTCGAATGCATGCTACTGACAGATTTCAAATGTGGAATACAGAATTTAAGATGAAGCTCAAAATTAATTGACCTCATATTAATGAAATTATAATCAGCAATTGTTGTGCAATAAAATAACAATGATATATATATATATTTATATATATATATATATATTTATATATATTAAATACAGTGGCGTAACTACAGGGGGCAGAGGGGACGGTCCCCCCGGCTGGGAAACTGAAAAAAATTCGGAAATTTTCAGATATCCGAAACATAGCTAAACATTATAAAATTTCCGAAAAAGGGTAAAAATTTCCGAAAAATATAGCAAAATGTAGTGAAATACATCAAATTTTTTTTTGCCTCGCTGCGCTCGGCATCTAATAGACCTTACATTAAGGAAATTATAGCAAAATGTAATAACATATATCAATTTTTCTTATCCTCGCTACGCTCGGCATCTAACAGAACTTATATGTGGCAAAATATAGCAAAATGTAACGAAATATACCAGATTTTTTTTGCCTCGCTGCGCTCGGCATCTGATAAAGCTTATATTTAGCAAATTATAGCAAAATGGAGTAAAATATATAATTTTTTCTTTGCCTCGCTACGCTCGGCATCTAATAATTCTTATATATGGCAAAATATAGCAAAATGTAGTGAAATATATCAAATTTTTCTTAGCCTCGCCTGCCCTCGGCATCTAATGAAACTTGATTGCTTAATAGAATTTATTTCTATAAGACATTAGGCCTATATGGTTATTATTTATGAATATTGTTTTCTTTTCCTTCTCAGTGAAGGTAATGTGTGAATACAGTTTGTAAGATTTTGGTCACTGTATTAGGCCTAAATAATTTATACGTACTATGACCTACACTTTACAGATCACAATAAATTGTCAAGAATTCCTTGATACTAGACTTGACAAATATCTTTCATTATTGACTTGGAAAACGCTATAAAGATAATTATCTTCCCGACGTAAAAAAATAAGAAAAAACATTAAGTTAATACAACACAATTGGGTAAATAAATGGATTTGGAGGCTTCGATTTCAAATAGAAGTAAAAAAAATCGCGCCTCGCTTCGCTCGGCGATTATTACAAACGTATACGTTCCTACATAGCCCTGGTGGTAAAATGAGCGTAGGGCCTACATTCACAATTGTATGTGTAGTACGTATCACATAAATGCATATCCATATGTATAATACTGTGTAAGTGTAATATGCTTTGGGAAATGTAAACCATTCAACTTGAGTTGTAGTATAGAAGAAGAAAAATTCGGAAATTTTAGATCTTGCCCCCCCGGAAAAATCCTATCTGCGCCACTGTATATATATTTATGTATATACATAGGCGTATATAAACTCGATGTAATCCAGTTCCATCATACAGTTGACATTGACGATAACCATAGGCGTAGGAAGCAGGGGCAGCAAAAAATCAAGTGGGGTGGAAGTAGGCTTCCGCCCCCTCAATTTAAGGACTTATTTGTTCTTTCTGTGAAAATATCAAACAAAATTTGCCAGTAATTTTCCTAATTTACCGTAAAATTTTATCCAATATGTCGCTCCAAATTCATTACATCTAAGGATCCTCAGGACATAGAAGTTTTCCAGGTGGAACCCCCTCCTTAAACCCCTCCCCCAGGAGCGTTTCAAAACAACGTTCAAACCACCCAGTCAAGAACAGCTCCCTACGCCTATGATGATAATGATGATATTTAATATAGAAGTGTAGCTGTGAGTCTGGGTGGCTCTCGCGGCAGACGCTAATGTAGTCAAATTAACCTCATTTGCCCCTTTAAGGTGACGTATGTATACAGACATGCGGAGCAACCACGGGGATAACATCAGAATGGGAAGGTAACTTTGGTGGCGACTTGAGAGTTCCAGTTACGATTGAGGTTTCAGGGAGCTGGACTATGGAAATCTGGTTTCAAAACCGAGTTACGACCCTCCAGGTATGTATAAGTTGAACGTGAGGATGTAAAGCTCGGTATAAAATAAACGAAAATAATTTCATCGTTTTTTTTTTTTAATTTTCCGTTTTGTTTTCAGAACGAGTCCATTTCTTTTAGCAAAAATAGAAGACAACTAAAAACTTGACAAGGTGTCAGGGCAGCAGGGGAACGTGATCGAGATTCTAGGCTCAATTATGGTTGATATTAAAATGTCTTACAGATGGAGAGTGTCTTTCGTCAGAACATTTCACATCGTCTTCTATATTGACGTTCTGGAGGATAAACACAAGAAAATCAAATTGTCAAATTTCATCGATTTTGTTTCCATGTCAGAAGCCATCGCACATCGTATTATGTGCAAATTAACGTTTCATGAAAAATTCTCCCGTTAAAAAATTATGGAAAGACTGAAACACTTTTAATCATTGAAGCTGTATGACTTAGGTGGGGGCATATGATAGGACAATGTTGATACGCACAATCATTGTAAGACTGAAATGAACAAGTATAGTGTCAGAGGCGTCGGAACCGCTACGGCAGGTACTGCATCTGCCGTACCACTTTTCAGCGAATATTAAAAAAAATAGTAATTAAAAAATGGAAAAGTGAAGGTTAAAAAAAGCAGTTATACTCCCATTCTTCGATATTAGCCTTTAGTGTTACTGTGAGGGCGCCATGTAGTGAGTTACTTCAAAAGTTGACAAATATAGCACCAGAATGCGCCTAAGGACAGGAAATAATTCAAAAAATTCTTAAAGGGAAGGAGACACCCGTCCCCCATATTAGTCACCTTAGATCCCAGTTTCAGCCGTACCACTTAGAAAAATCTTTCCGACGCCTCTGCATATTGTATTACGGTAAAACAGTTGCTTCCTCTGATTTCCTTTCACAAAAGTGGGGGGGGGGGGTTTACTTCCGATTAGCGGTGCTACAGCACTTTTTCAAAAATGAAATTCATTTTTTGATAAAAGAAAGTTCATATATTGTGCTCGTAAATAGCAAATTTCTTCCAGTAGGAATGGGGGTGGTTATAACCCCCGCTCGAGTATGAGATATGACTTTACAAACATCTTTCACAAACAACCATCAGCACGATCTCTCATATTGCTCCTTAACTCGCCAGCCTGAGAAAATATTCATATGACATTTACATAAGTAGCATGATTATTATTTCAATTAAAGACAGACAGTCAAAACCCCAAAAGTATACTTTTGATGTGGGGGTATCAAAATTCTCGGTTGGTGACTGTTCTTTGATTGACATTAAAGTTTGAAAATTCAAATAATGCAGAGTAACTCACATTCCATGCAGAGAGGGTGTTTGGGTTACACATTATATCATTGTATGATCACCAGGACATGGCCTTAAGCAATAAAATAGGTTTGTGTCTGCACAAGGAGGAGCTTTATACAGTTATGGGAGGAGCTACAAGTTGCATAGTTGGGAGAACTGGAACTGTCTGATATGACGAGAATTGCCCTTTATGTTTACAAGCACCATATGAGACGCAAAGCTGTGAAATGTTTCTCATACTGCATGTTTTAAGGTGAATGAAAACGTGTCGTCAAACCTTTTGGGAATGTGAAAGAACTGCTTAGGCTAAGGTCTCTAATTTATGCGCAATATTATTTTGTGATGTTTTGAAACGTATTTCATATAAAAGGTTAACAAAGGCATGTCTTACGCAATTCGGAAATGACACAAAACCTGTTATGGCATGACGAATAAAAAAAACCCTGTGAATTACTTTAGTTAGAATTCCAAAGAATTCTCAGTGTTAACCTGTGATCATAGAGTCATCGGTCGAGATTGCAGACGGTTTGGTAAAAGTAGCCATTCCGACTCATACTGAAAAGCGTCAATTAAAAACGAATAAAGCTCTGATTTTCATTTATCCCTTTATATCGCGATAAATTTTCGGTCTACCGTTGACCATCTTCAGCTTTAGACTAGTCGTTTTGTAAGCGTGACCTTTTTATTAGTATTAGAGTCGAAGTGGCTTCTTCTACCAACCCGTCCGCAATCCATGAGTTAGCACAGGGAATATGCTATAACTTTAAAATCGTCTGCATTTGGCTTTAAAAGTCAATATATTTTGAAATCAAAGGTTAAAAATTTTGAAACGTATTTAATCCCTTCCACTTTTCCTTCATGTCCTCCTAAGGAAGGCATCATTATACAGACATGCACGATGCAGTGGAGTTCACAAATTAACAGTTACAGTAATGTAACTATCTATACCGCTATGTAAGAAATTGGCTATCACTACAACTTTTTCATCACAGGTATGGAACGCCAGAGTGGTCAGCTCCCTTACAACTAACAACGGCGACACTGTGTACACTATTCGTAACCAGAGCTGGAACCCAGACCTTGACGTTGGATCCACTCTTTACTTGACCTTCATTGCGACGATTCCTGCGGTTCAGTCTGGGCAAACGTTTTACGTCAACTTGCTTGGGCAACCAGAATGTGCGTGTGATTCATTCTAGGTGTCATCATCATTCCCGCCAAGCAGTTTTGTTGACAGATATTAGCTCTGATTTTATAACGTTGATCTTCTCAAAACAAAGATTTTTTTACTAGATGACAGGTTCGCCTCTCTGTGATGGATATGTAATCACGGAGACAACAAGATGGCGTACTTGAAAATGAACACGAGTTGGTTGGTTGAGATTGGCAGCACTTTTGCAAAATTCTGTATCAAATAAAATCTGTCAACATTATAAGTAACACATTCAGTGTATTTCCTATAGACTAACCACATCTTTTCTGTTAATCTTAACATGTAACATTTGAGACTTCAGACAAATATTGCAATCAAGAATACCAGGATAACTCTCAGTTAAGCATTACGGACCGTAGAGTTAGTTAGATGAGGTTTAACGGCCCAGTTTCCAACCAATTGGTTCAAGTCGAGCCGGCCACGGTCTTTTTTCCAGTTGTGGCTCACGGACCGTAGAGATACTGTTTTGTTCCATCGTTTGTTCAGTGTAACTAGCAAACTTTTGCATGCTTTATAAATACATCAACATGGTTAACGTTCATGTAGGTTAAAAAGTTGATAACATGCAGAAATGAATCTTTTAAAGCAAAACCGTTTGAGAAACAATTACAGATTGCGTGATATTTGTCCACACGTTTACGAGATGTACTTCTTTTTGAACAGATGTAATCCTCCACTTCCAAGTAAATTTTAGTTTGTTGCAAAACTGACAGACATTCGTTTTATTCCACTCGGGAACGATGAAGGATGAAAAATTCATGGGATGGTCCCTGAACAAATTATACCCCCAAAAAACTCTCTCTCTCTCTTAGAAAAAATAAATTGTCTTTCAAATAGAAATTGCTCAACATCTAAGAGGAAAGAAGATGTAAAGGAACAATGATAAATGTTCTAAAGTTTCAACTTGGATATAATAAAAGTTCAGTTTTTCATTAAACAAAGAAACTTATTTGTGCTTATATTCATATGAAGGAGACGGAACTGAAGGTAAATTATTTTTGTTTCAGAAAGTGTTAACGAAGAAATTTTGAAAATCACCTTCCATTCTTCATTGAATAAATTAAATTGCGCGTTCCACTTTCCTAGCGAGTTTTTAAAATAAATCCGAAATAAGCTTTGAGTAAGCTATTTCATAAGTGATAACTCTTTGTATAACGGCCTCATTATCCGCTCTACCCCTAGCAAATAAATAGGCCTTCCATGCATTAGGAATTACTGAAATTAAACTGAAGTAAATGGTAAAACGGAACCTTGTTATACTAGTTTTTCGCAAAACTATTGAAAGTCAACGACCTATTATTGCCAGAGAAAATATCCTTAATGTGGATAACTCCTGCCTTAAAGAGCTTTGTAAAATACTACCCTATTATTCATTGTTATGTAACCATTATTCCAAAGAATTTGAGTATACCTAAGTGATCCCTAGGGTTATAAAAGCTCATTCTACCCAAGACTTGATAAATATTTCTTATGAAAGTTTTACTAATAGAAATCGTAGAGATAATGTGAATGCTTAACCCTTTTTTTACCGTGGTGAATATACGCAGGCTGAACACTTTAAATTAAAAAGTGGCTGGGAAAACCCAAGGGATGTAGACCGCTCTATGATAATACAAAACCATGCACCCGTAACCTAATTCTCTCAAAACGGCGACATTCCAATGAACGTGAGTACTTGTTGCCGTTTTAATCTCCTGTTATGTCTTTTTATGCGTTGAAAATGAAAGTCTGTGGTAAAATGTAAGAAGAAACGGATCTGGAAAAACTACTCACATTTAAAGTACTTTTGGGAGCTTCGTCCTTAAAGGGAACTTTTAAAAGCCCTATCAGACATCGTGTTCTACGTCCAAAAACCGTCGCCTGTGCAAGACTACTCACTCATTTAAAGGGACTTGTACATCACCTACAATACATTTAGGAATATCTTTATATCTCAATTGGAACTGGACTTTTATTGACATAAATTTAAATAATAACATCACTCTGAATGGTCAATGATGACTTGTGCAGATATTCTCAACTGCCCAATAGAGTAGACAGCCAGTGGCGGTTCCAGGGAGCGCAACAGGACCTCGCACCCCCTCCATTGACGTCATGCGTGAAAAAAGTTGAGGCCAAAAAGGAAATGCTTCAAAATGTGTCAAAAAAAAACCTTTTTGCATCTCAGCCCATTTCCGAGAGCAAAAGTTTTCCAAAGGGGATGGGGGACACCCATTAGAAGGGTAAACTTATTAGGGGGCCTGTCTTGTACTCCTTGCCAAAAATTTCCCGAAATTTTAGTTACGATAAGTAAAAAGAAACTTAATATTGGCTTGCTCTATCGCGACATTTTCATATAGTTCCTAATTGTGGCTCTCGAAACCGTAGGTGCCGTTATCACATTTCAAACTCAAAGTAATGCTGAAGCAATCACATGTGATGTCAGAATCTCATCAATCATACTTTATTTTCTCGTTTTTTAACTTTACAACAAATATTTCTTCCGAAATTTTATGTTTTCTTTATGTGAACCAATAAGAGGCGTGGATATTTTGCAAAGTTTACATTCCCCATTGTTGTGAAACTCATATCGCTTTCTCTTTAAATATCAGAACGGTGGACTGAAAAACAAAGAAAACCATTGCTCATCAAAGCGGACGTATCACTCCTGCTTGCTTTAAGTTTGCTTTATATGTTTCGCATGAAGTAGTTTCGTCTGTTTATTGCTCGAAAACGTCAATTAGGAACAGAATAAATGTTTCAAGAGAATACGTAGGCTGATAGGTGTAGACCCTTTTCACATGTCACAAATAATGTTTTGCTTAAGCCCTGTCTTTGATGGTCGGAATTTGAAAAGCAATGTTGTTTCTTACATTGAGTGTAACTTTTCAAGATGTGTAATGTAAATTATAAAATGTAACGGCTGCTTCAAAGAGGCCTAACTTAACTCGTAAGTTGCGGGTGATAGAATCTGCCCCTCTAAATGTAAATCTGGAAGAAACCAGAAATTACATCAAACCCCCTGACTATTATTCACACAATATCGCTGAAAATTCCCAGAAGAGTACGTGAGGCCTTTCCGTTTATTTCATAACGTATGCATCACACACCATGGATTTTATACTTTCGTTTTAAAGGGAAAATGCAGTCACCTCAATCAGAGTTAGTATGCCCCGTCACTCTAATTCATGAATAGCCTGTTTTGATCATGTGACAATATTTTTGTTAGTGAAATTCAAGGAGATTTTCTCCTAGCTTTACCTACTGTTTGTAAAAGTTATGATCAAAACTTCTTCAAAGGTGCTTGTAATGTAATAAAAGGAGATTTGCAAGAGTTTGCTGATTTTTCAAAGAAAATGTTGGGGCAACTGCCTATTGCTTTTAATGTTTATATTAAGTACACGCTGCAGACACTGTCTGCCGCAAGCCTGTATTCGCACAGCTGGGTACGTTCATACAATAAATAAGCTTCACAACAAACGGTAGCGAGAAATGAAGATTTATTGTTCCTAGAAAGGCATTTTAGGAAATATGGAATTTTACACTGGAACTAGGTTTGCAAAGCATCTCTAAATTAATACATACATACATACATACATACATATAATATTTATAATGCGCTTATTCACAGATCTAAGCGCAATACAAGCACA
>WURT03026035.1:0-34644 GCA_009936505.3 Holothuria glaberrima | reverse complement strand
CAGCATTTGAACACTATGCGTTCAGCATTTGAACACTATGCGTTCAGCATTTGAACACTATGCGTTCAGCATTTGAATACTAGACGCATCCCGCGTTCAAATACGGTAAGTGTTCGAATAGGCGTCTGGCGCTCAAAAATTGAGAAAAAGTGTTCAGAATTTTAACACTAGCGTTGCAAATATGCTTTGAACGCTAAGATGCATCCTGTATCTGTTACATTTTAGTGTTCAAAAGTTGAACGCCTGAGTTTTCACGGAAGGGAAGACATGCGCGGCACGCATTATTTTTTCCCAGGATGTTTGTGGATAAACCGGATCCCAGGGATTTGAAAAAAGGGGTTTTTAGCATAGGCATAGGAAGCTCTTTGAGACTGGGGGTGAACCTTGTTTCGGATCGCCGTCCTGGGGGAGAGGTCTTAGGGGAGGGGTTTCTCCTCCCATTTGGAAAATTTGTTGATATTTTAGGATCCTTAGATGCAATTTGGTGCATCGTTTTTGGACAAATTTTAAGGTTAATTACTGCAAATTTTTGACATTTCTAACAGAAAAAACGTCCTTGGATCTAGGGGGAGGAAGTATTAGTTCCGCCCCATAGCCCCGCTTCCTACGCCTATGGTTTGAAGTCAAGGTTAGGGTTTAGAAAACTGGCTAAGGATACCTTCTCCGTAGGTAATCGGGTGCTGCTGATCCCATGGTGATGATAAAAGTAAGGAATAATGTCCAAAAAGTGGTTTTTGATTCCTTGCCGAATTCAGGCAAGGAATTTATGCGATGGTGATGCCGTGTGTGTGTGTGTATGTGTGCCCCTAAGCTGTGTCTGGGATGCAGCATGTATGTGTATATATGTGTGTGTGACGCCTAGCTTGTAAACACGATTTCTCAAGACAGCAATTACCGACACTTTTCATATTTGGTAAATAGATTTTCCATGTTGAGAATGATCATATTGTTTTTGGTGGAGGTCAAAGGTCATCTGAGGTCACCGGAGGGTAAACTGCAAAACCTTGTAAATGGCCTGTAAACAAGATATCTCAAGATAGCAATAACCGACACTTTTCATATTTACTATATAAATTTGTCATGTTGAGAGGAAGAACCCTATTGCTGTTGGTGGAGGTCAAAGGTCATCTGATGTCATCTGAGGTCATCAGAGGTAAACTGCGAAAAACTTGTAAATGGCTTGTAAAAATGACATCTCAAGCAGCAATGAAGGACATTTTTGATATTTGGTACATAGATTTGTCATGTTGAAAGGAAGAACCCTATTGCTTTTGGTGGAGGTCAAAGGTCATCTGAGGTCACCAGAGGTTAAACGGTTAAAGAGGAAGAACCCTATTATTTTTTATGTTTTTGATGGAGGTCAAAGTTCATTTGAGGTCACAAAAGGTAAAAACTGAAATCCTTGTAAACATGATATCTCAAGATAGCAATGACAGACACTTCATATTTGGTATATAGATTTGTCATGTTGACAGGAAGAACCCTATCGTTTTTGGTGGAGGTCCAAGGTCATTTGAGGTCACCAGAGGTTAAACTGAAAACCTTGTAAAAGGCTTGCAAAAACCATATCTCAAAATAGCAATGACACATGTGAGGTCACCAGAGGTTAAATTATGACAAGTTGTAAAAACTGATATAGTCAAGAAGTATAAATTTGAAAGATGAACCTGAGTGCAACACAGCACCCCTTTTGGCAAGGAATCACTAAGCCTTTCTGGTTTCAGAATGTCATATGACCCGAGATAGCGCGCCTATACGGAAGCCTTTAATTCCCTTTCTTTCCCTGAGTTGCCGACGGACTCAGTCAATCAGCCAGTTACACCGGCGGCCATTGATACGGCGTCACATGCATGATCAATTTGCCGACGGGCCTTCAACTTGAATGGGCCAATTAGATGAAGAGCCGAAAATCGAAAGTGCCGATAACAGACTGCCCGCGCTCTCCCGTTCTTTTTTTCTCTTTTTTTTCTTTCTTTCCATTTTCCTTCTTCTCTTTCACTCCCTTCCTTCCCCTTCTTCTCTTTTCTTTTCCTCCCCTCCTCTTTTCCTCTTATTGCCTTCCCCTCTCCCCGTTTTGCCGACGGACCGAAAATCTGCCGACGGCCACCAAATATTGGGGGGGGAGGGTGTGACACCCCAACCCCCCCCCCTCCCCGCTCGCTACGGCACTGTTCACGTGCTTTGCCAAATGAAGTCATTAGTTGCCTCAAATTTATTTCAACATATCAACCTGACAATCCCCTTTTATTTTTCTAAGTATGTTTCATGATGTTTCGAAACATTTACTACGACATTCCTCAAGGTAAAATACATACCAAGAACACGGTAAAGTGTGACGTGCTCAGGCACGTTCACTGTGTGTCAGTTAAGTCCAGCATGTGTTTGGTGCACCGTTTAAACAATATAAGTAAGCATCTTGGTATATTGACTGTTAGCCTATATCTTGATCGTGACGTTTTTTGTCTTTTAGTAAAACGTCCGACGGTTTTTCAATAACTTAGCTTCTTCGATGCGTAACTTAAAAGATGTCTCTCTGCTGATGTCGACCGAAACAAAGAATTTCAAAGAATTTTTATTCCCACGTAAGCAACAGTAACACATTCAGGCTGCCGGTGGTGCTCCGATTGAACCAGGGAGGTGGTATTAACCAACTTCCTGGTTAACCTAGTCAAATCTAGTAAGACCGTACTCGAACCAGTGATCAATCCTTACCATTTGTTCATTCGGCAAAGTTCTTCACTTGTCATAGCGATCTAGACGTTGTATATAAGGGGGTCTAACGGCATGAAACGGCATTTTAATAATTATTTTCTTTGTTAAATAAGGATATTAGTGACCATTTTGTGTTTGGCTGCCATTTTGGATGAGTGAGACCAAACATTAAGTTACCGTTTGATATTATGGTCAGGGAACCATATACCCCGCCCAAAATGGGTCGGAGCGTTGTTGAGGAGTGGTGCCTATAAAGTGTCCCTGGCTCACGGCCTATTTCATCGGTCCGAATAGCCCCAGAATAATCTAAAATGTGGTCCCCGATTCAAGGAGTCGTACTTTAAATCGGATTTTAAATCGGTTTTTAAATGTTTTTGATTATTTCTGCACATTTTCACTGTCCAGATAATCAATTGCTGATTGCTGCTTGTAATCAATTGTCACAGTGTTGTTTAAACAGATGAGTCTTGCAATGAATTTATTTGAGAGGCAATGTTATTTATTTTCTCCATAACATCGCAGGCATCACGAAGTGCCGACGAGAATTGCTCTCGTTCTTCGCCCACTTTATTACAGGCAGATTCACCGAGGAATTCCAAGTCAACTTCAACACCAACTGCTCTAAGGACCACGCCAACAGCTGAAACTCCTTTGGCTATCTTGCTTATATTGGCTCCAACTATTGAACCATCATCAGACAACTGGGAATAGGATTATGAAAAGAGAAAAGTACTATTCAATGACAGTAAACATTATTATATAGCACCTTATTAATTTCTCTACAACTGATTGGAAGATTGGTGGTCACATGCCATGGGTTATTCGGTGCTAATCCAAGGTCGTGGGTTAGTATATACTAACCAACGGCTGTGACGTCAGCTATGGGGGTACGTACAATCAACTTTTGACCAAAATCTATGATTTAGGAAGTTAGGTGTTATATGAAACAAATAATGAATGTTTTCCATTCGTGCGAGTATGAATAATTTCATTCGTTGAAAGATTGAACGTTCTATTCAACTCGGGTTCGCCTCGTTGAATATATGATTCCATATTTCAATGGCATGAAATTATTCATACTATCACACTCATAAACATTCATTATTTGTATATTAATGCTTTTTTCCCTAGAAAATGACATCATTGAGAAACATAAATTCTCAAACATGGAAAGTTACATAATTTTACGTTTAGTAGTCTCCGTACAAAACTAAACTACGAGGGCGACGGTCCAAGTAAAAAGGAGGGTAATATGTGGGACGCATAACTCTGATTTTGACATGAAGGGACTCACGATAAAGCAACCTAAAGGCTCCATGTGAACATGGAAGCACTACTTCCGAGGTAATACTTCCATGATGGTGTAAGCGTGAAGTGTTTCCACCACCTTTGGTATGCCGCTTAGAGACTACAATAATGACACAATATTGAAAGCACTACCACGAAGAACTAAAATGGGTTGGCACTGGTGCCACCATTTAAAACGCGCAAATCACAATTCGATCATTTAACAAGTTCACTCAGGGCTTGTGGGAGAGAAGAATGAATGATGGCATGAGGGAAACAAGTGTGCTTGGATCAATAATATACTCCAGCAGTCCTACAGGAATAAATCGACAACTGTCTACGACGGAGGATGTCCAAACAATACGTTTTGAACAATTAGATCTTTGTTAAATTTCATGTAACATTTACTTACTTATCTATTGAGCAAAACATTTCTTCTAACTTCTCTACTTTCCTTTCATTTACTTTCGTTATGACAATGCATCTAGCTCATTTCGAGGTTAAGGTAAGGTGGGGTGTTTGCAACATGTATGCTCCCTCAGGGGCACCCTCCGGCACGGGGGTATGGCGGCGTGTCCCCAATCGAAAAATTCTGAAATTTTTAAAATGATCCCCAAATGGGTTTAAGCTATAGGTTTCTGTAGGGGGTATGGTGAGGTGTGTTTTCGACCTAGTGATGGATCTATTGTATACTCATTTTCTATCACAAATGTTTCTTAAACTATCAAAATTTTTCTTATCATCAATATCTTCCGGTAGCAACTCCTAGAGAAGCACAGCAGCAAAAGTCGAAAGCTGCTTACGAAATACCAGCTAAAAGGCTGGCTTTTTAAGTGGCATGTATACGCTATTTTTCGGCAATCGAAAGTGTCTCGATGCATATTGAATGCAGATTTTGTCATGGAAATCTTATTCAATGAAAAATTTCGTCGCGCTTTGCGCGCCTGTGTCACGGTTTGCATTCAATCTCATCATCCATTATGAAGGTAATAATACATGCTACCGGTACTATTCTGATCACAACAATTTCCAAAAGACAGAAATTTATTTCCAAACATCTGTATGCGCCTTGCATCAATATGGGATCTTTCAATTTAATTTGTAGCATGATGTGGAAGGTTGGAACTTGCAGAAGTATGTATTTGCCGTAGATACATTTTTGAAGAATTTTTACCGATCGCCTTTATCGGTATAGATGGTGATTGTTAATGCACTTGCTACGAAACATTCTGAAACGCACTTAGTAGTCCTTCACCATTTTGCTTAACTATCAGGGAGGTCTAATATCACCTTCCTGCACCTCTCCTTCCCGCCCATACCCCAATGCTGGAAGCTGTTCGTTTGGATTTTCGTTCGAAATTAGTAAAAATACGATAATTGTAAAGTGCTCGGCGTCATACTCTATATTATCATTTGGATGTCAGGTAAAAAGTATTTAGCGGCGTACTTAGGGGGCCATTGGACCACGCACCCCCTTAATGATGCAGATTTTTTTTAAGTACCTAAAATACGTAAATTTTTTTAACAGAAAATTTTACTTCAAAGGTACCGTAGCATATGTGGCACCAGATTGCATGTAAGGACACCTAATTTTTCAAAATTTTTCAAAGGGGAGGGGACACCCTCTCCCCTTACACCCCCAGTCCGGCGATCACACAACATACTACATGACCCCGTTAGAAAAATTCCGGCTTCGCCTCTGTAAGCATTATTTCGTTCCCCGCCATTTTATACAATTGATCCAGAGCTTCCAGGAGGCCCTAAAAAGGTATCTGTCAGCCTTAGATGCCTTTTGTAATGCACAACGAAGCAAAGGAAAAATTTCGTAATAGTCAAAGAGTGTTCTTTTTGTGGACTCCACGCATGTATTTTGGCATAAAAACTATCCCGAATAGAAGGCAGGTAAGTAGCCAAAATAGGGGAGGGGGCTTCAGGAGGTTTGTTGACAACGTATTCTTCTCTTAGACAGTATCGTCTCCTCTTTTCACTTAACCAAAAATTAGAATTCACTAAATTATGGACATTATCCCGTCATGTATGATCAGCTCAAAAAAAAAAAATCCAAAGATAGCACCTTAGAACCTTAAACTATAACCTTTCTCAAAGGGGAGGGAGACACCCGTACCCCTCCCCCACGACAGCACCTTTAGGCTAGTGTCAAAGGATCCCCAGTGCTGTACACAAAAACGCAGGCGCATAAAAAGGGTGTAAATTACGCAAAAATGGGTGTTTAAATGAGGTAGCATTACGACATCATCAGTGGTGCCCCCATCACCAAGGCTGGCCGCACCACTGTGCTCCATCCCTGTGTAGTTACGTTTTTTATATTTAAACCATGTTGTCACGATGGGGAATAGCTTCGCTGTCGTTTCAAATTAAGCAAGTAACTCAAATTGATAAACATAGACTACAAACGTTTGCTTCTCTTTGTTTGAAGTAGCGGAGCTTGAATAGATGTGAAATCGTGCCTCTATACCAGTCGATGAGGTGTGTGAGCATTCATTTCATTTCATTTGTTTCATCACATTACATATTACAATATGATGTGAAAGGAAGTTATATGCCACGACTGGCTTAACAAAGTGGATGACTCCCTACAAAAAAGATAAATGGATAAAGGTATTTGCAACGTCTACAAAACAAAACAAAACAAACAAACAAACAAACTTACATACATACATAACTATAAATTGTCTCCGTAATATGCATTACATTTGGAAAATATAAGGAGTCACTATGTTAGATAAAGAAGAGAATTTCATCAAGGAAACTTAATAATTTTCAATGATGTCTTTCATAACCGCCCTCTTAAAGATAAACAGAGAGGCAGAATTTTTTTACTGAGTCTGTGAGGGTATTCCACATTTTAGCACTACGATTACGCAAGCTGAATGATCCAATATTCGTACGATAGTAATGACGATGGGCAAAGTTAGAATGCCTAGTATCATGCTTATGAACAAGAGTATTGCTAATAATAAAATTATGAAATGTGTTCTAGTCAAAATGACACTTATACTCACATCATTTGCCGCATGGGTGTTACCTTCGATACTACGGTCTGCAGTCTTTGAATCAGGCAAATTTCCATACAATTCCTTTACAAAAGTAAGAAGCGTCGGTGTGCCATTTAAGTCTTTCTGTTCCCGTAAAATCGTTTTCACAGCTTCCTCAAGGTAATTGAATGATTTTCTAGGATAGTCTTGAAAGAAGGTTTCCCACTGAGAAGCGTTTGAAGGAGATTGATTTTCTGTTTTAAATTCAGATCCAGCAATTTCGACGAGATCGTTGGTCTTGATCTTTATTTTGGAAAGTATTTGGTCTAATGACTCTTTTTCACCTGATTGCATGGTTTGCATGTGTTGAAGGAAAGATTTAGATTTTTTCAAAATCTTCCTTGACAAGCGTTGTCTCAATTTCTTTGATCCAGCTACTTTGTAAGCAATGTAAAGAAGGACAACAATCTCTGCTAAATCTCTCTGAATGGAAATAAAAGCCCCAAGAGCAGGTTTTACCAAGTTAATCCTATCTTGGTCTGTATTTAGCTGTTCAAGTGAATATCCAATTCTTTGTGCTGCACCAGCTTCCTCCTCTTCTTCTTCAGCTACCTCCAATCCAACACTTTCACTGAAGGTTGTGGCAGCACCAGGAAGAGGGAATCTTGCTGCTGCTTCGATGGCAGCTTTTAATCTTTTTAATGATCCGTGGATGTAACTTTCTTTGTACTCTTCTATGTTCTTGCTGACGGTTCGTAGAAGGTTTATAACGTCGGTTTCAAAAATCAAATCTTTCATTTTTTCAAACATGGCATTCTAAACAAAATTGAAAAAAAAAACACATTTGCAAGCATGCATAATGCTTCTGGTAAGAAAACGTTTATATCTCTAAATGTTTGTGATGTTAACAATACACACCACATTTTTGTTTTATGCTTTTTCTACAGTTCTCTATCAATTGACATTGTATTAGACGAAATGCAAACGAGGGGGAGAACAACACTGTTCCACATTGTATGAAACACTCATACAAGCTTAGACGCTTTGGTCAAAGTTTGAACGTTTTACTCCTTTCAATTAATTATAAACTCAATTGCCTCTCGTTCAGCGCTCTTATTTGTTCAAATTCGGACTAAATGTTAAACAAACGTGTCTTAAGCCAGCCTGGTGGGGTGAGGCAAAAAACATGAAGCAACCTTTACTTCGCATTATCCAACGGACAATTCCCCATTAGGTGGAGGTACAGTTAGATGAGGTTTTACGGCTCAGTTTCTAACTAATTTCTTTAAGTCGGGCCGGCCACGGCCTTTTTCCCAGTTGTGGCTCAATGGCTTGTTTCCCTTCTCCATTGCTTATGCTGAGCACCAGGCACAATGACAGTAGGCTCCATTTTTAAAGGAACCTACTGCCATTGTGCTTGAGAAAGAAAAGCTTGACGTATTTCTAATGTGCGCTCAAAGTGGTTAAAAAATTACTCAATTCAATAATCACATGATTAAGTTTGCAAGTTGAGGATAATGGTTTATTATCTTATGGAATTTTTATTTCAAGAAGAAAAGTGTTATTTTAAATTATATTTTTAGACATGGTTTTAGACGCATCTAATTAAAATACCTGACCAAGTGGGAATACTTTTGAAGAGAGGCACAGAATTTCCCAGTTACTATAATCCTGAGCTTTTTCAGAACACAAGTATAGGTAATAGTCCAATATATAAACTATTTTATTGCTGTTCTTACTTTGACTGCTCAGCCGATCATCCATCTCCAAGATAGTAGAGTGGTAAGCATTAAACACTACTGATCGGGACTATTGTATTAGACTATATTCCGTCTGAAACCACACTTACTTATGTCACTGCGATTCCATTTAAGTTATTACAATCGTTTACACATCATTTTGCTCTTTATTACGTTTACTCAAGATTTAGAATTACGTAACGAGTTAAAAATTACCCCTTTGCGTAAAGGGGTCATTTGTAATGGTGCGGTAATTCTGTGTAGCGTAATCGACATTTGCAATCTTGTACCGGAACAGTTAGCTTGTACAAAAATTGCTTTTAAGCTGAGTAGCTCCAGCTTCGTCACCGATGCTAGCAAAAACTGGCAAAAAACTAAAAAAAAAAAACTTGGCCAAGTACAGGAACAATTAAAGTTGAAAACAACATTTATCCAGTGGCACACTTACGACCATTCTTGAGGATTTTCCAAGAAAAACTTCGGTACATACCGAAATATCGAATTTCAGGCACCGAAGCATGTACAAATGAACTTTGCGGCAAAATCCATTTTTTAAAAGAACTAGCCCTATGTGGTTAATCCACAAATGATAAAGTCAGGGAGTTGTTATTTGACTGATCAGCTTAAAGGATGTATTCAGTTCTACAAGGCACGCGACGTTTAATCACAGTTTAACAGCAATACTCAATAGCTGTTACGTAACAGGCAAACAAATGACATGGACCGAGGAAAGATTACGGGATAACTAGGAGAAGGATATTATCTGTGCTCGGCCACTTCATGCGAGAAATTGTCATGGTTGACTTTCTAGGGAATCCTGACCCCCCCCCCCCTAATTTTCCATAAAACTTTGATCTGTTGTCTGCTGTAAAATGGTAGAGACGATGTACACACTACGTATACCAAAACATGAATCGATATGTAACTGTCGTTTTACACTGACCTAGCAAAACAGGTTGAGTGATCGAGTTTATACGTAGGTGTGGAATGTATCAAATCCACGTGAACTGAGTAAAAATGTGATTAGAACATGAGTTATAGTAGGAGTCATGACATTTTATCCCTAATACATTTTGTTGACGAGGATTTACAGTTTGCAATCTCATAACCTTAAATTACTTTCACTAAGTATGAGATCATTAAAATTTCACCTTTGGAGATACTTGTCCTGTATACAAGGTATTCAAAGGCTTACCTTGGTGACATTCATATAAACAATAAAGTTACTTCTCACAACTTGAAAATAAAAAGTAAATGGTGTGAAAACTACCTTTACTTAGCTACGCACATTAATACAAAAGTACATCCCGACACACATATTCACATACACCGTCACAGACACATACCAAGGTCATTATAAACCGCATAAGTCCGTCTGCCTCCTGCAAAGATTCAAAGAAAAATAAAATACGAATGGTAATATTGGATGAGAGCAAAGAGAGCTGAACAATACATTGTAAGAATATTGCTGTTACAGCAATGTTGCCAAATGAATACGTCTTTGTGAAAAAAGCGTTTTTGAAGTATTATTGAACATCAAAATCTGACTGAGATTTAATCACCGGATGAGGTTTCTATGTCCCCGTTTAAGTAGGAGTGAATAACCATTTGCCCTCTTAACGATGCTTTAGCAATTCCCGTACGTTACAGGAAATTAACATCTTTTATAACGGCTGCTATTTGTTGCTACCATAACAATAAACTCACATGCAACACTTATTTATCACAACAGTCTTATTTGTATGCAAGAGGATAAAGCCCTAGCAGAATTATTTATGACATTCTTGAAAGACTAACAGGCTAAGAATATAATATTGTGATAATCAAAAACAAATCTATACCTTCGTTCTTGAAATACTCATTGAAAGGGGATTTTGATATATTACCCCAGTTTCCACAGTTTTCCATTTTCTTTTTGATTAAATGAATTTCAGAAGGAAGGGGTGGAAACCCGAGCCCCTCTTAATCCTCCTCTATTATCATTTTCGAAGTATTCATTATTTTGTTACTTTCGTCTTTTTCGATAGTATTATCATCGAATTATTTTCTTCACAAACTAAAATTATACGGCGACATTAAATGTGTTTAGAAAGCTTTCATTTTGACTTTTATTCGTAAGTTTAAATGAATGTGTTTATTTGTACACCGTGGTTAGTTTTGTTTGAAACATTACTTTAAAATTAGAGGGGGTGGGAATTTCACTTTTCCGGGATGCTTATTGTAACATGTTTCCAGTGAAAATCGCATGGCGTGAAACAGGATCCGTTAGAGATTAAATGCCACCTAGAATAGCAAAGGCTATGAAAGACTTTTATTTTAATAATTAATTGTGGAAAAATGACAACAAATAATAAATCAGCAATGATAGTCCTAGTATGTATAAAATAAGTTTGCATTGAAACTTATACACAGTTCTGCATTCTGGTCAAATGTATAAAGACTACTGTCCATGCTAACATTAGTATAGATCAGATTTAACTGAGAAAATGAAATCTGGAAGTGGTATTTGTGCTTTGGTATTTTAAGGTCAGAGATCTAGCCTGTTTTTGAGGAAAAATGTTTAAATTTTTTTTTTAACTCAAGCTAATTGAAGGACAATTATGAAACAAAACCAAATCGTTTAAACACGTCAATCAAAATCAATCCCTAATGGGTTTTAAAAAGCATTTGAAAAAAGAAGTTGAAGTATACACACCAATAAGTCGTTTATCATCTTCGTAAGTTCTCTCTGCCAAAGATAACATATTTCCGAAAAAAATCAATCATTAATAATGGTTAAGTTAGGTTATAGCTACGTTTTATTTTTGTAAATAAAAGACACGCTTATTCATAATTCTTAAATACCTAAAGTTATTCTACATTGCAACTAAACCGCCATTGTAGGTGAATGTATGAAGAACATTGTTGCTTATCTTTTCTTTCGCATGTAATTATTACGTGTCATCACCGATAAAGTAAAGCTGCATCGAGTCCCTTCTATAGCATGAACAGTAACATCTGGACGACTGACAACTTCCTCCTAATAATGACAACTTTTTTCACGTAGAAAGTGTAGCTGCACAAGACGATGTCATCCATTTTACCTTTAATAATTACATTATGTCAGTAACCATAACAGATCTCGTCAGTGGGATATACAGTGTAATGAGTCGGCAAGATAATGAAAGGCTTGATTTAACTTATTTTCAGACTCAGTGATAATAGACTTGTCTTAATAGTTGAAAGGACGACTCACCGAACGGTCACGGTTCCTTTTTATTACGTAGACACATAGTAAGAGAGCTACAGAAACCACCACGAAAGGAATTATCATCCACAGGTATGCTGATGTTGCTGAAAATGAAAATGGTAGCACCTTTTTTTAATCATGGTCATACTCAACCAAACGCTTGAAACCCAAATGCTTCAAATGTTATAGCCTTCGAACAACATACATTTTCTATGTTTTTAAGAACACTATCAAGAGATTCACTTTAAAAAGCTTGTTTACGAGACGAGAGTAGCATTTTGATCAAGTCTTGGTCATTCTAAATCTTTTCACTGGGTTACATACAAGGAATCACCCGACTGGGATGACGGGCAAACAATTTCACTCGGAAATCACATTTCTTGCGTAACAAATTGAACATTTACAATGTATATGCAGTGAAATTTAATTATAGCCCAAAGAAAATGTAAGTCTTCTCCCTGCAATTTGTAGAAAACAAAGGAGTAAGATTGCGAAAGAAAGTTGTGCAATTTGGGCATTATATTACTCCATAAAGCCAAATGGTTTTGCGACTCGTTACCGCTGGAACATTTTTAAATACTTTCACTTTCTGTCGTTTGAAATTAACAGTTTGATGTTAAGTCTTTTAAAGAAAGTACTGCAGGCTATCTCAACTGCAGGCAAAAGCTTGAACTATTCCCCAGAATAGTTATAACCGTCAAATGAACACGAGAGAAGCCATCAGACAGCAAGAACTAATTTGAATAGCTTCAAAAGAACGCAAGCGAGCAAGCTATCAAGCAAAATTTGCCTTGAACAGTTTCCCTAAAAAATTTGTTTGGAAAAAGTTCCAATACCACACGTGAAATACTGTGTCAAACTGTGGAAAACTGTGGTTGGGTGTTAGGTGTTGTGAGTTTCTGTAAACATCTGCATGGCAATGTGTGTCATTAGTAAACAGTTAACACACTTTTCCAAAGTGCGATTCACTACCCTGCATTTCCACAGGTTGGAAATGAGGGAATTTGTGGAAAACCAAGAAACACGTTTTGACGCAGGTAACACGTAGCAACTGGGGTAAAGTAGCAAAGTGTGAAATGGTATGGAGAGGTTGGTTCTGTGCAAAGTAAGTTCAATAATTCTGTTTCTTTCACTGGCCTTGTTTGTCACACTTTACCCTGATTTGCCACATGTGTCAACTTGACACAGCTTCCCGATTTTGACTTAGATTTTAAGGTGTGACCATCTTACAGGGAAAGCCGTGGTCCTGTTTGTCAGATTGGTTCACATTCAATACCACATGTGTCATCACTCATGACCACACTTTTATGCATTTTCATATGCCCTGCCACATGTGATTATGTGTGATCACATTTGACATGCCACACTTTTTTGTAAGGGACATTAGCAATGGTCGGCTCCCTCATGGTTAGGCCCGATTGTCCAGCAGCCATGAAAGTGAACATTGCAATATCGTCTAAAGTTTATTTTTTTGTTTGATACTGCTTTTCATGGTACTCAGAATAAAAAATGCCTGTTGACACTCTGGGCAGTGTTGAGCGTTTTTAGCCTAGAAAATGTCTGTCAAAATTGCCCAACAAAAGGCCTGGTTTCGTTCCCGATTTGACTTTTCAACGTTTTGAGAATGTTTTCTGGTAATTTCGACGACTCTGAATCCGAATTTGACGGTCAAAACTGTGAAGATATTAAGACTTGCAAAAAGTGCGGTTTTCAAAGAAGAGGGCACTGTTTTACAGAATTGATGTTGAGATGCTATGAGCTGAAAATTTAAGAATCACTGTTCAGAATATATACTTTCTGGTGCATTCCAGGACGTTGAATCCGAGTTTATGGGTCAAAGTTCCATGAGATACTGAAAATTTCTCTAAAACTGCATTAAAGAAAAAGCTGAATTGTGCTGGTTTGAAAATTTACTTCTAAATTTCTGTCGAACAGGGTCTTATGTTATTATTCTGAAAATCCACTCGGCTGGATGCTAGAGGGCGGAAACCAGACGTTACCCCACAGGAGTTCTTCTTTCGGAGAAGATACGTATCATGATAAGGCACCATTACTTATTGTGTTCATAATTTCACCCATCAGACCGTTTTACTATTGGTGTGTCATGTTTGGCCCGTCCTAGACTGGCTACCGCGCATGATCAAGCAGTCTTATATAGAGTGCAACTAAACTAGTCTAACTTTTCAGAAGTCCCTTTCCTTGCATGCCGAAAGGTGAAAGCAAAACCTCACCCCTAAAAAGTGCCTTCTTCCTAAAGTGCCTTCGGCTGGATCACAAAGAGTGAAACCAAAACGAACCGCAGAAGGGGTTCTGACCCCATAAAAGAGCCACGTCCGAAAAGGGACATTTAGACTGAAATATCCAGCCTCTCGACCTTTATTATGTGTCTGTCATGTTTGGCTCCAGTCTAATCGAGGTGCAAAGAACACATACAATGTATGATCAGGGAGCTGTTACAGCTCCCTAGCTAGTATGATCTTAGTTGAAATGCCGAGAATCGATACCTGACAGTATTCTCAGACTTACTGTAACTGCATCTCAGCCATCAGACCCTTTTATATTTGGTCTGTGATACATGACCTTTTTCCAGAAGTGGAGAAGATACCGCACGCATGACCCGGGCCAGTCTTAATATAAAAGTTCCAGAAGTCCTATAAGCTGGATGATGACGAGGAAACCAAAAGTTTACCATCATAGAGGATCTGCTTTATAAGTGAAGGGGTAGGGGCAACCTCCAAACCTGTACATCATGTGTCCGTCATGCTTTTCGCATTCTAAGCTGGCTTAAAAGGCCAGGTACTACAAATTAACTTGCCAAAAGGAAAGAGGAGCGAATCTAAATAGAGTACTTTTGGGGAAAGTTGCTGGTTCCTGCTTCAGGCAAAGACCTGAAACTACTATCCAATGGGTTTACGATTCCGAAGATAAGGGGACATACCGAGAAGCCATCAAGACATTCTTGCTTTGGCCTTGCATTATTGAGAACGAGAATTAGCCATTCTAGATTAAACACCAGGAAGAAGCTACGTTTTATTAAATTCTCTACGGATAAATGTTAAGGGCGAAAGCCAAACCTTATGTCCCCGAAGGGTATCTGCTCCATAAAGGAGCTACTTTCTCAGAAAAGGCACAAAGACTTCGACTTTCAGAACCCTATATCATGGGCCTGTCATGCGTGGCTCCATTCTGAGCTGACCGAAAAGAACAGATGCTACACATGACCTTAGCTAAAAGGCCGAGAAGCCATCTTACAGACCAAGGGTGTGTTACATAATGTTACACTAAGAGTCTTACACAAAGAAATCTAAATGCTTTTCGAAAGTACTCCACCCCGATTCATGGAAGAAGAGCCGAAGGGTAAAAACCAAGTTTATAGGCTACTTACGAAGACGCTCTGCTCTCCCAAAGAAACAACGGTCCTCAAAGTGCACTACCATTTAACATGACCAACCTCTTGATCTCCTGATCTCTACCTCATCGGGTTTTCTGAGTGTCCCCATTCTAGACTTGATGAAAAGAAGAGATACTGCACATGATCTAAGCTAAAAAGCCGACTTACACCAAGAATTCTAAATAGTACCTTTTCCAAAGTCCTTCCGACTCATTGGAGAAGAGCTGAAGGCCGGAGACAAAACGATATTCCTGAAGGAATTCTGCTGCCCAAAGAAGTTACGTCCAGACCCGTAGCCAAGGGGGGAATTTAGGGGCCAGGCCCCCTGCTCCTTGGCTTGCCCCTGCTCGGAGGGCATAGCCAGGCCCCTATGCAATAGCATAGTTTCAAATTTTCATATTTTCCTCAACACATAAAGTAACAAAAGTTTGTTTATGATGGTTTCATAGGCTCAATAATGTGGTTTGTTGGTCACAAGCCGACATGTGAAAATTAAGCTCATGGTATGAGCGCTCTCAGATATTATGGAACCTGCAGAAAATCAGAAATTTGAAGTACTGCATTACTCCCCCAAACTCAGATAATGTCAGTAATAGCTCTCCAAGTCTATATCCTAGCTATTTGTATGTTTCAATGACTTGGTGAGATATTCTGTGAAAATTTATGCTTCTCCATTTAACCAAAAATTATCCATAGGCATAGTAGGCGGTCGGGTTGCAGCCCCCAACCAAAATTTTCGGTGAAAATTCGGGCGATATGCTGAGAATTTTTCGGGCACCTACTGAAAGAAAAATAAATTGCAATGATATTGCTAAAGGAAATCAATAGTTTCAAGTTCCTAGGGAATTAAATAGAGTTCTGATTTGAATTGCATTAGTACCTGTATATTCGATAAGTGACCATTGTGTTTTCCAAGTTTAACTTATTTAATTATTATCAGTGGCATATTTAAGCCCGTTTGGCAATCCCCCCCCCTTCACTGTTGCCGAATTTTTAATACCCAAATTTCATAAATATTTTAACACAGTTTTCAATTTAAAGGAAACAAATGTGGCACCAGATGGCATGTAAGGACACCCAATTTTTCAAAAAAATTGAAAGTGGGAGGGGGACATCCCTCCCCTTAAACCCCTCCCCCAGGCACACAGCATACTTCATGCCCCCATGAGAGAAATCCTGCCTTCACCACTAATTTTTATCATCATTATTGTAGGACTTCTCCAAAATTTATAACTAATGTGGAAGGGTAATAACACTGAAAGTGATTGAATGTAACTAGTATGCGATCATTGCGATGTAATGAATGACGCATGTCATATATGATATGTCCACTAACCGTGCTGAACGCGCGCGGAGCACGCGAAATTTTTGGTTACACTTTTCGGGTAAGTCTTTATAGCCCCCATCAAATTAGGCTCCCTACGCCCATGAAATTTTCGCCCCCCAGCTTGGTTTGGCCCCCGCTCTCCAAGTCTGGTTACGGGTCTGGTTACGTCCCCATTTAAGTGACGCTCAGACTTAACGTGACCAACTTCTTAGCCTTCAGACCTCTACAAGTCTACGGTATAAGTCAAAAATACTTGTTTCAAAGTCCCCTCGGGTCATTGATGAAGAACCGAAGGGTGAAAAGCAATGGAATTCTTTCCCCGCTATGATACATCAATATATAAGATATGAAAAGTATCCAACATTCCCATCTTGAGATATCGCGTTTAAAAGCTAAGAATACTCTAAAGACGATTCAAACTTGCAGTATCTTAACTAATCACGAGAAGCTATTTGTCTTGTAGGCTTATCATGAAAATTGTGTTGACGAGAATTCTACATTACAAAGTATATTCTTACAACTTCTTTAGCTGAACGGTTGGGGACTCCTACCATGTTAACTGAGCCGTGAAACCCCATATAACTCTAACCCTACCATGAAGCTACTGCGAGGCTTCATGCTCCTTTCATAAGGGAGTGGGTTACGAAGAATACCTTTCGGGAACGGTGATAAATCTGCTAGGTTAACTCAATAGTGGAGATATATCTATCAACCCTTTGACTGCCAAGTTAATTCAGAGAATTGAGAGGGCGCTGTTCCGAGCCCTTTGAGGTGCTTCTGGCGGTCAAAGGGTTAAATCAGAGCCTCTAAGCACAGGCATAGCGAGTACGATACATACCTCTTGAGGTATCATCCGTTTTTACTCCCACTGGTGCCTTTACATGTAATTCTACGTTGTTGCAAGAGGAAATGTCATCCATCAAGAAGAAGCAAGTATATTCCCCTTTCATGTCCCTATCCACATGTGGAAAAATTAAGGATCCATCCGTTGATACATCCATCTTCGTTCTCATTTCATTAAGCGATCTTACCGTTCCATTAACAGAGAGCACAAGAATCTTGGAACGGTTGGTTTTTGCATATTGCCAAACAAATGCATGGGGATGTCCATCCTCTGTACAAGGGATTTCAAGGGGAGAATCTGCAAAAACAATTTTCTTTCTTATCTCAGTATGACACTTCCTGTCGCTAATAATTCTTTCGTTTTCAGCAATAACAAGGACATCAGTCCTCGCTTCTTCAAACCTTACAGCAGGCCCATATGCTCGACATGAAAATACATGTAACGAGTTATAAGTCAGATTGTGAACAGTAATATTTGATGACGAGGTAAAGGATAAACCGTCTTCACTAGAGCTGTACTGTGTGGCCTCAAAGTTTTCAAAGTTCCCTTTGTTGAACTTGAACCATGATAGAGTAGCAGCCGGTCTGGCATTCTGGAAACTGCATGACAAAGTTGCGTTTCTTGTTACAGGTTCCAAGTAAACCAAGTTTTCTTCACGTGAATTCACTTCAGGGAAACGTTGACGGGAATACACTACAAGAAAATACACAATTGATAGTATTGATTTTTTCCAGAACCCAACCTTAACCTTAAGAGATGACTTCATACGAATATTCATAGACTCCGTATGAGCCCACTTTGCACCCAAAAGAGGTTTATACACTGATATTTGGATATTTGGGGCCAAACGTTGAGGCGGAGGGAAAGGGGGGGGTCTGGGCAGGTGGTGCAGCAAGAGTTAGACGGACAGGGGGACTAGCTTCTAAGACGAGTGGTAGGCTAAAATTTCAACAACAAAATGGTGAGTGCTTGGCTATTATACAACATTTGGTCAATCTGGCCTTATATATTCATATGACGTCATAGCATGGAACTTGACTTTCTCAGCATGTTTTGCACAATATGCAAATTTGATTGCTGCCTTTTGTACTGAGTCTTTAAGTTTTTTTTCGGAAAATCCGACTTGCAGGGTATGTTTAAAGTTTTGATGTACATTTGTAAAACTTGTCATCATTGAAAGCCTCAATAGATCATAGATGTCAGAGGGGAAGGCTTAATAAGTGTGTTACCCAATTCAAAGTTAAAACCCCTTATTTGTTCCCTTTGTAAAAAGAATAAAAAGTTGCACCAGTTTTCGCACATTTACACAATATGTTGCACCAAACCGCATCTAAGGACTCAAAAATACAAAAATTTCTCAAAGGGGAGGGGTACGCCTCCTCTTAGACCCCTCTTCCAATATGACGATTCGATTGAAGGCTCAGCCCACCAGGGGCGTGTCCAGGGGGCCCAGCGGGCCATAGCTTCCGCTGAAAATTGAGGAAAAATAAAAAATGCGAAAAAAGGGGTAAATTAAAAGAGAAAAGAAAAACAAGGGCGAGAAAAGAGGAGAAAAGGGGATCGAGAGAAAAACGAAACATAAGAAACTGACTTATGTATATATATAAATATTTATAAATATATATATATATACATATATATATATATTTATTTATATGTATATATATATATATATGATTGATCAAAATCACTGATTAAAATGTAGACTTGCACCTTTTTGGCTCATTTGCGTAGAACAGGGGTATTCTGCTGCGCGTACCTGATTGTTTGGTGGCAATAAACAGTCGTTTTGTGTTCAAGTACATTAATTTGGTCCTGACTGGGGGCAACTAGACATGAAAGCTTTGTTGCCTGTCAAATCTTTTTTTAGGATACATTTGGCCAGGGTGAGGTTGCGTAGGTACCACACAAAGAGGTAAATAACGTTAAATGCAACTGTCTGATCTCATCAAGGACTTTGGGTCAAAAAGCAACTCTCTGATTTCGCTTAGCCCGGTTATCTCTTACTATTTTTTACCAGTGGCGCCTTCAATGGGGGGAGGGGTATTGGGGACGTGCACTTCTAATTTATTTCAGGAAATGTTCACGAAAAATTTAAAGTGTGCCATAAAGGCGTTTAAGCTATAGATTTCTGTAGGGGGGTAAGGTGAGGTCTTTTTCTGACTCACTGATGAATCTATTTTAATCATTTTATTACCCACAAGTCGTGCTCAAACTATCACAATTCTCGCAAATCTTTCTCAAAGTACCACAAATTTCGCGCACTCCGCGCCCCTACAGCTTCACCACATGACTGTGTCACCATCAAAGCCGTTTCAAACATATTCGCATTATTCAATGGTGGGGGTTCTACATTTATATAGATTGTTCTTGTGCATAAAAGTCATTATGGAGAAGCAGAGCATTGCAAGAATGCAAAAAAGTGTGATTCAGGGGAAGACACATTTTATGAAATTGAAAGCTTATACGAATCACTAAGCAGAAGGCTCCCCTGTTACTGGCGGATGGATTTTGATAGGAATTTAAAGCGTCTCAGCGTAAAGTCTGCACGCAACTTTGTTATGGAAATAATTTTTAACACAAAACTTCGGCCCGCTTCGCGCGCATTCGTCACGGCACACACTTCATATCTTGTAACCATTACTTAGGCAATAATTCATTACTTTATCCAAAATACTTGTTCGAAAAAAGGACATCTCCGACCTCTGCAGGGACCCTCCATCAACTGATCAATAGCATATCTTAGAGTTACCTAAGTAGCATATACGGTTGCATTCGTAGCATGTATTTGTCGTTACACTTTTTATAACGAGTGCAATGCCAAAGCCAAAATGTCAATAACGAATGAGAAATTATCGTTAATATCTAAGCACTTAATTAATTGAAAGATATGCCAAAGATACCACCATTTTGCATCTTAGCCACCTTATCTAAACAAGAATTTTCCAAGGGGAGGAGTTGTTAGCCCTCCACTAAGACAACCCAACTTTTCTGTACAGTCAACCAAAAATAAGAATTTACTAAATTGTGAGTTTTCCAATACATAATCACTAAATATTTGTCCACAATAGCATTATTTTGCATCTAAGCTATCGTAAATGAACAAAAATTTCGCAAAGGGGAAGGGCATTTCCTCCCTCGCCTCAGACCTCCCCTAGGACGTCACCTACAAAAGGTGACAAAGAAAGGATTTGCCCTGAATGCAAACTGCCAATGATGCGAATATGCACAATTTACACCGACTTTATGGGAATATTTGGCGTAGGCTTAAGGCATCATCTTCTGTTGTGCCTCCGTCACCATCCACTGCCGGCGCCACTTTTTTACGGTATAATATCGACAATCCCGCGAGGCTAGGTTGCATCTTCTTGCTTGCATATTCAAGTGCAATAAAGTCTTCATTTTGGAAAGACAAGTGTTTCCTGTGTTTAATGTGTTTTTTTAACAGTCCAGTCTATTATCATATGTTCTGAGCATTGTTAGTGACAACGATTTGTTACTTTACATTCCCTTTTAACAACTTGACAATTGATAGTTGTATAGCTTACAAGTGTTTGACTTCTTTAATTTATGAGTGAGACAAATACATAACTATTCATTCATTAATTTCTGCATTTTCTCCAAGTTGATTAAACTGAAGAAACTAGATGGCAAAAGTTGGTAATTTTGTCCGCCTACGTGTGTAGCAGGAGGAATTATCGCAAAAATGAAAAGAGCAAAAATAGATCGTTAAAATTTGCAAAATATTACACCAAATTGCGTCTAAGGACCCTCAAATATTCAAAAATTTTCCAAAGGGGGAACCCCCTCCCCTTAGACCCCCGGACGGCGTTCAACCCCCACCCAGTCGAGAAAGAAAGCTTCCTAAACCTTTGAAACAAATACAAAAAAGGTCACAATTTGAAATCCAAATTATCCCCTCAAAAATGTTTTTATAGTATAGAATCTTCTCACATGTAAATTTCTAAAACATGAGATACCAAAAATTTGGAACCTTTAAATGCAACTTTAAATAACCAGAAAATGCCGTTTCCTGCAATCTGGGAAGCATGTTTTGTCAAAATTTTCTCGGTACGCTCCGCGTCAACTCATGGTGGCTTAGTGTCGGGGCATATTTTGGCCCTTCACAAACACAGTCCTGGACACGCCCTTGTACCCACCAGCTGAAAAAGAGCTTCTTACGCCTATGCAATAGATGATCACATCCCTGCGGCTGTTTTTAATGGGATATACCTTAGTAATATTGTAAATACCCCTTCTGTTTCACAAAAAGTTACCAATTGACAAATACGCGAGGAAATAACAACCAACAGGCCTTTGTGATTGGTAATGGAATTTCCAACCTTTACAGAAATTTAAATTTTTTAATCTATGTAAAGTACGAATAGCATGTCTTGTTATGCCAGATGGTCCGGGGGGTTACTACTTATTTATTTAACCAAATTAATATAAAAGCAACACAACACTTAAGCGCGCCGTACTTTGGGGGATAGCACGCAAGAATTTTTAGGTGCATAGGTAGGGGAATCTAGGTTTGCTTAAATGCAGCAAAACTGGATGAACTGATGCCTTTCATAATATTTTTCAATGCACTAGTTGGGTGAATTATGACTTCCTTTAATATATATGAAGTATACATAGCTCATACATAGAATACATCAAACAGAATATGCAGTTTATAGCAAGGTTTATTCGATTCCTTTTCAAATAAATCGGCCTGGTAGGGGCGGATATAGGAATTTTAGACTGCGGTAGGGGATTCCATACTTCCCAAGGACGCTATCGTGGGGACATACTCGGCGGCGTTTCCATTTCTATAGTGCGGAAGGGGCATGTCAGGTGCAAAAGGTTTGGTTTTATAATACAGGGCATTCAGGTTCTAATGGTCCATTACGAAGGTGCGAGAATGGTCCAGGGATTCGCCTGGTAGCCGCATGAACCGCATACTGGGCATTTAGGTCCCAGGAAGACACCTGGGTAGGTAGCAGAGGGTTTAAGCCCCTGACATCTGCCCAATTCCAGAAGCCACTGTCCGCCCTGACCCAAATCAAGGCTTTACCCTAACGATAATCGCATCTAAACTTTGGTATCATACAAATGTGTTAGGTACCTTTATTTCCAACTTGACGAAGATTCTGGGATGATTGCTTGTAGGTGTGGGATATCCCCGAGGTAAATATGGCTGGGTAAGACGTCGCGTTGTGCGTTCTCATGCATCCAGCAGTTGAAAGCGTAGTATTTTTTGCTGGCCAAAAGCGCCCGTACGGTATGGGTAAAACCTTCATCCGGGGAGGGGGGAGGGGATGTCAGATACCCTGAAATGTCCCTGGATCCACCCTGCTTAGATTTTAAATACACTTTTTCATTCATAAGGTCTACATTAGAGCAGATACTTACCTAAAGTTATTAACTCCACTGTGAACGTAGTCGTGTCATATTTTTCATCAAATATGAGAACCATAAAATCTCGGTCGTGTTTGGTTGTTACTTCAGGAATAATAAGAGATCCATTTGAAGCGATTGTATAACTGCCGGTATTAACACCTTCCCCCGAGATACGCAGACTTCTATCAGACTGTCTTTCCATGCGAGCAACCAGTGAACCTGTCGTGTTTGTCGAATTATACCAAACCACGCCTTGGAATTTTAAAGGAACCGAACATTCTATTACAACTTCTTGACCAATTTCAGCGTACTGTGGAGACGGACATTGTCCATCACCCTCTGTGAAATGAATGTTTATTTCAATGTGTTAACAAGAGAGATTGAACCTGTATCTTTCAAAGAGTTAATAAGATGTAAAATGAAAGATAAAATAAAAAAGAAAACGGTCAATACAAGAAATTGATCATACATTTGAAAATCCGTATTCCAGTCACACTTTCATCAAAAGGTTTACAGACTGATAAAATTTGACAGGCTCTTGAAGTGGATCGCAGGAAATTCTTACGCCGAGAAACAAATTATCCACGTTACTTTCATTCGCTGCCCTTGGAGTAGAAATTCTTACACAGGCCTCGTCTCTGAACAGGTGACCTTCACATTAGTCAGGGTAAACCTGCTGCGAGGTAACTTGTTTACATTTGGTTTTCTTCTTTTGACCTAGGCCCCGCCTAGTTCCGCAGAGCTTTATGGGCTAGGTGGTTTCATGTTTAAGAGTAGAATTGAAGAGACAGTGTGCGGACTTCTGATGAATTTTTACTGAAATTTGAAGAGAATTTGGGCGGGTTCAATTTGGCTCACAGATTCCAGAAGACGGGGGGGGGGGGCTTACGATTATTGAGCCATTTACAGTAAAAATTGAAGGTGGTGCAAGAAGAGTGGTGTGTGAAGAAGTGAGAAGATGTGGGAGGGCAATGCAGATGTTGTAGGACCTGTTTAGATCGCTTGATGATATGTTAAGAGATGTGTATGCTTGATGTGGTGTGTGCTGAAAATGTTGGTAGAGAGCAGTGTGGTTAGAGTTAGATGAGGTTTTACGGCTCAGTTTCTAACCAAATGGTTTAAGTAGGGCCGGCCACGGCCTTTTTTCCAGTTGTGGCTCACTGACTTGTTTTCCCTACTTCATTGTTTATGCTGAGCACCAAGCACAATGGCATTAGGTTCCATTTTTAAAATCTTCGGTATGACCCGACCAGGATTCAAACCCCAGACCTTCCGGCTGCAAGTCGGATGTTCTAACTACTTGACCATGCAGTCGGCCGAGAGCAGTGTGGTAGAGGTGTGAAATGTGGTATGGAAGAGTGGTGAGTGTGGTGAAACAGATGTGTTGTATGAGTGTATACGAGTGGTGCCTGTGGGATGGAAACCAAACGGGACTCGTCAGGGTCACCAAAAAGTAAAAAAAGTAAAAAATACCAAGTTCAGGGCGGAATGACGGTCAGAAGGCTGGAGCAAGAAGGTACGTGGTCGAGGCAGAAAAAGGGTCAGTTAGGATGGAGAGCGAGAAAGATAGGGGTGGGGTACGGGGGTTTAAGGTGCAAGCGGGGTAGTCTATTGAAGCGCCGGAGGCGTTTATTGAGTTTAGACTTGTTTTTTTCCGTTAGGGTGGAAGTGGCTGGAAGCTAGGGAGTGGAAGCGGTTGCGAATTGTGGGAGTGTCGGTATAGTCGTGTACGTTAGTTGCTGACGTCGAGCGGGGCAGGTGGAGGGCGGCAGTGACGGCGGAGTATTGTCAAGGTTGGATTTTGAGCAGTGAGGTTCTGGTGAGAGTAAGAGTGGCTGGGCAGCCGTAGTCAAAAAGTGGTCTAATAAATCGTTTGTTGGTGTTAACGTTTGTGTCCGGGAGGAAACCCCTGCCTATGCCACCACCCTGCAGAGGAGGACGGTGCGGTGAGAGACTCGTCTAAGGAGGGGCATGGATCATGGGGGACGGGGGACGCGTCCCTCTCACTTTTTTGGGAGGGGGACATGTCCAAAAAGTCCCCCCACCTTTTTAAAAAATGATGAAAACTAAAAAACGTGATGAAGTAGAAGTTACAATATAGAATATCAATTTACAATGATTCAAGTACAGTACCGTTCTTGTATTAAAATAACAATAAAGCTTAGGTACAAAAATAAAAAGATTTGATTGTGGTACGAGTAGAGAAAAAAGAATGGATTGTAACATGTCTGTGCACCCCATAGTCCCCTCCCCCACCTCCATGTTTGCGATCTTCACCCATTAATTGCTCGGAATAAGCGACAGCATCGTAAAGCCCTTCAAAAATGGCCGTGATGCCCTGTTAGTTTGCATTCGGTTCTGCGTTACAAAATTCCACTCGCACTATTAACTAAAACTACTAAAATTTGCTAATGCTAGTAAAGTTAAAGAAAATATTGGAAAGGTTTGTTAAGAGTTGATTACCATGCAACCGTAAAAATGTGTTTGCCAACTACAGGGACGAGGTGTAATGAAAAGATTGCTACCAGTATCACCACCATCAGACTTTCGAAAAGACTCTGACATGAACAGTCCTAATCACTCCCATATCCACATTTCATTAGATCTGAGTAATCATGCTTATGGTATATGTAGTCTAACAATGTACTGTTCATTCACTTCAAGCAGTGTAGTTCTGATTTACCCCAAGGACTGAGTAACAAATTCCCTTAAGAAAGTAAAATGAAAAAAAAAAAAAACTGCAAAAGTAGAAATTCTTGGTGATATTTGCAATTCAAATCTAGCCTATTTTACGTGAGCAAAACATTTTCCAAAGGGAGGGGAACCTCCTCCCCTTAGACCCCTTCCCCAGGACGGCGGTTCGCAAATGGTAAAAAGTCCCCCACATCTTTGGAGATGGATCCACGCCCTTGCGTCTATGTATGTAATGGAAGTGAATGGTCCAGTTTAGGGTACGGTTAAGAGTCAGTCCGAGGAATTTAGCAGTTTTGGAGGGGGCTACGGGATGGTCTTGGATATAAACGGGGTTAGCCGGGTGTCGTTAAGTGGGCTGGAGTGGTGCAGGACAAAGGTAGTCTCCTGGTAGTTTAGTTTAATACGCCAGGGGTTACAATAGTCCTCAAGTGTGTCCAGGTAATGTTGAAGTCGGTGTAGTGCTTTGTTGTGGCGTCCGCTGGCTGTCCATATGGCCAGGTAGTCGGCGAATTGGGAAATTTTGATGTGGCGGCGGATGGGGTATGTCATTGATGTAGATAATGAAAAGGAGGGGGCTGAGCACAGAACCTTGGGGAACACCCACTTTGGGAATGTTGGAGTCAGATCTGTACCTGTTGATGTCCGTAAAGGTCCGCCTGTCTGTAAGCAAGTTTGAAAGAAGTCTGGTGATGGGGTCAGGATGGTTGAGGGCGGGGAGGCTGCCAAGGTGAGTTGTTTTTGTTAAAGGCCTCATAGACCGTATATGTGTAATAAGTCAATTGGTCTGTAGTGGACCGTTTAGTCCTGAAGCCTGCTTGGTAGGTGAAAAAGTGCCCTCTGGACTCGAGGAGGGGTCAATTCTGTTTTTGATTAGCAGTTCCATGGTTTTTCTTAGGGTACTTAGGAGGGAGAAGGGGCGATAGATTTTGAGGTTGGTGTGGTCCTCGCCAGGTTTGGCAATCAAAGTGAATCTGACAATTTTCCAGGCTTGGGAGAAATAGCCTAGAGAGAGGCGAGAGGTATAGAGACGGGCTAGGTGTTTGAGGGGGGGAAGAGGGTAAGTCTGAGGGCCTTAAAGGGGATGCCTTCCGTGCAGGGTAGTGTTTGTAGTGCGATTGAGGGCCAGTAGGACTTCGGCTTCATTGAAGGGGAGGTGAGGGGGTCCAAAGGGGGTCGGGGAGGGCGGGGAGGGGTTGAAGAGTAAGTGATACGTGAGACTATAGTTGTTGATTAAGTAAAAAACGCATTGTTGAAGTTCGGGCGCAACGTTACTGTACTGTAAGAACTCCAGCGACTACTACCCTACTCCTGACTGCCAGTGCGAACTCCCTTAACTCTCGCCCTGGCCCCAAAGACCCCCAAAGAAAAATCTACAACAAAACAAACTGGGAATTTTACGCCCATGATCTTGTACTCTCCGCACCCCTGACTTCCCCTGACCAACACCACCAACACTGACACCCAAATTCAAACTACCTCCAATGCCATCAAAATAGCTCTCGACAACAACTCACCCACCAGCAAAGCCCATAGGGTAAGTATAGACTATCAGCTACCCCTCCCCCCTGCTACAACTCATTTGGCGAAAAAAAAAAAAACAGACTCAGGAAGGCTAAACAACGAACAACGAACCAAAGACCAAATGACTAAACAGCAATCAACAGACTTACAAACCGAATTAAACGACAATTAACAGACTTTCACGCAAACCGCTGGAACGAAGCCTGCAGTCAAATAAACAACACCTCCCCCTCTGAAAGGTGGAAAAGGTGTCTTTCTGGCAATTCCAGAACCCCCTTCCCCACCCTCGTTACCCCTCATATCACTACCAGAACTGATCAGGAAAAGGCCAATCTGCTGAATCAAACCATTGGCCAAATTCAAATGAACCATAATGACTCGAACTACATTTGGTCTTTCCACTTTTTCTTCTTTTTTCTCGACGTATAAGTAAAAAGACAAAATGTAAACACGTGAACTTGCGGCAAGGTTACCATGACTACCTTCAAACGTGATCTCAAAAGCAACTGGTATAGTTGTCACGGCAATCAAACAAAAGGGCGCATTCCCTAATGACAATTCAATAGTTATAATTACATTCCTGCTGATTTAGTTTTTTGATCATCACATATTTATATGTATTTCAGAAGTCAAGGGTCATGTAGCCAGCGATGTCAACAAGTCTCCATCTCCAAGTCCCAAGTCAAGTTGCAAGTCAGAGATGTCAAGTCTCTAGTCCAAGTCCCAAGTCTTTTGTAAACTTTTGGGCGAGTCCAAATTCAAGTCTCAAGTCTTCATGAGCAATTCTCAAGTCAAGTCTCAAGTCTCTGTGAGCAAGTCTCAAGTCATGTCTCAAGTCTCTACATTTTTATTAATAAATGAATAATACAATATGTTAGGCCCAGGTCCCATTATATCTTCGGATTCAGTTCAGTGTCAGTCAAAGTATAGGCAAAGAAGTGCAAGTTGCATCCAACCGTGTACAGTCTTACGTGAGAATGTATCGGCGCGACGGAGTTGTGCTGTGAATGAAAATGATCTTTCCGGTCTTGACAACTCATCTTAAGTTAATTTATTGAGCCAGCAAGTCGCTCATAAAATATCAAATCTTTTGGGGCAAGTCGTTAAGTCTTAACTAACTTTTTGGGCAAGTCTCAAGTCAAGTCCCAAGTTTTTTGAACCCAAGTCTCAAGTAAGTCGTAAGTCCCCCCAAAACGGGACTCGAGTCGGACTTGAGTGCAAGTCCCAGACTCGAGTCCCCAACTCTGCATGTAGGCTTAAGTGTGGATCAATTATGTGCCAAATCTTTGACGAAAAGAGTAACATCACACTCCTCTCCTTTTCTTGGTTTAAGGCAGTGTTTATTATTTAAATACACTAAAGGGCTTGATGAAATGGACGAGTCTCTCAAGAAACTGCAAAAGAGGAATGCTACCTTCTGTTGCAACTCCCTGCTTTCAGTGGAAGAAACGGCAAAAACAAACTTTCCGAAAACTGAAAGACGAGGAATTTCTTTCAGACAATACCAAAACTTTCCTTCCTATTAGGGCGTATTCCATCCCGGTCCTATCTCATGGACCGGGAGGCGTAATGGACTGGTATTCCTGTAAGGAATCTTCAACTAGTAAATAGCTGCTGACATACGGATTGAGTAGTTAGTTAGAACTGAAACTGCTTAGGACTGTATCTTTGGGGAAAGTGTGGAAAATCAAATATATCACATTCCTCTGAAAGCGATAGTTAAGAAACCATTCCCTTCATGGTGCCAGCAATCAATGATGCTTAGGGTATAAGTTGCTGAGGAAAATTTAGAGCCTAAGAGAATAGCAGAAAAGTAAAAGCAGACCAGTCTCGGGATAGAAGTGGGGGACATATTCCCCACTTTTTTACAAATTTGGATGGCCTACCCGAACATTCTCTCAGATTGTCAAGAATATTACCTACATTGTAACGACTGATCTTACATATGACATACATGATCTATATGTATGGCATATATATCAGTGATTATTACACGTCAGCTTGAGCCAGATTATTTTTCCAAAGCCCCGTGCCACTCCTACCACAAGCGATTCTCTCAGACCACAAGTGACAGCTTATAGGCTACGCCAGCAAAAAACCGTTGCGGTTGTGACTGGGAAGACTAGCCCCAATTACTGACTGTTGAAAAGGCAAAGTCTATGGAAGAAAAAAGGGCATTTCAATGTAGCTTGAATAACCTACATTATTCCAGATGAAGCACAACATTATGTATTGTCTTTAAGGCGCTTTAGCTTTTACGGCGCTTTGCGCGCACCCGTCAAAGGTAGTTAGCCCGTTGCAAATTCCTGTAGACACCTTGAGTAGTAATATTTTTTTCAATAAACTCCTTTACTCCTTTACTCTATACGCAAACTCTTATACCTACAGCGTCCGCCTCTCCACTCAAAATCCCAATGCATCATCACATTCAACTCACATTAGCTCTGTGAACAGTCACCATTAAAATATAAAATCTATGACGTCACCCTTTTCAGTTCACTTATGACTTGATCTTTGACTTGAACATTTGATGAAAATTGAGTTTCCAGTAAACGCTTTTTACCCAACAGGCTCCAGTTCCACTCTTACCGCTCCCCAAAGCTGGTTCATACCAATAAGAACAAAACGAAATAAAGAAATAACCTATCAAAAAATCTACTTACCGACAAGTTCAGCAGGACCAAAGTTTGTTGCCAAAAGGCATGCTAAAAACGCGGTTGGTCCAAGACCAGTCATTTTGACATCCACTGCAAGAAAAACGAAAAAGACGCCTACCGGTAAAAAGTAAGAAATGTGCCATTATTTTTTATAATGCTTAAGAACCCGCTGCAAAGGTGTTTTTCATGACCTTTATATACTATTATTCCTTCATATTAATTTTCAATCTTGCCATTGAAACGAAGATGAGTAGCGATTGGTACTAATCTCGGTTTTCTTTAATTAGTAGCAGTTACAAAAAGGTCCTCATCAAGTAATTTGTGGATAAACGTGCACTATAGATTGAGAATGCCGGGAAGTTACCCTGAGAACTTTCTGAGAGAATTGTGCAGGCCTCCAATTTTCACGAAGGTTTCAGTTTTCTTCAAAACCCCAGAAAAAAATGTATTAATGTGCCCAGTGGGACCAGGGAGGTGATATTAGACCTGGTGGGACACTCTCTTACTGTGCCTAATTGGACACCAATTTCCGGTGGCTACTTTGTAATCCAGCCTTGGCAACATCTACACGCTTTACAAACAAGTATAAATTAGGTAGGCCTGAACCCGATAAGACCCTTTCCTTTGGCTAGTACAAATATGCAACTTTCCTGTACACATGTGTATAGGAATTTGCATATTTGTACTGTGGCAAACTCACATGCATGTGGGTTTGCCTGTTTCTCGTTCTATGATATTATGATGGCTTTCTGAAAAAAAATTTAAAAAACAGAGAAACTCTGGAAGCAGAGTTTCCAGATAAACTCTGTAATTTAACATTACAGATTAACTATGTTAAAAAAAAAAAAAAACAAACAGAAACTGTAATTTTATGACCGTTTTAAAAAAACAGACAATTTCTGGCATCAGAGTTTCCAGAAAAACTCTGTAATTTGACATTACAGGTAATCTATGTATAAAAAAAACAGACAGACCATATGACATAATGAAAATGATGTGTATTAGATTCGCACTAGCCTCCGCCTCAGAGAATGTTCCTATCACGGGACTAATTTATGTTGGTATGATCAGGTATGATGGATAAGTATACACATATGTGTGCACTGAGTCGTATGGTTCCGTGACACTAATAGTGGGTTTAGGCTATTCTGCTTGATGTCTTTTTGTTCTGGAAGCCGCTCACATGTATGAGGAGGCATAGAAGTGTTATGGAACCTACCTTCGTGTTAGGCTTATAGCTTGTAAACACATGAATAAACCCTTCTATTTTGTCAAATGCCATCTAGGACAACATGACGTCAAAGCACGAAAAGCCAGATTATTACGAAGGTTAAATGTTATCTAGAATCAGCCGGGGACAACAAATGAAAAAAATGCGATACCTTAGACAAAACAGTATTGTCGGATCTCATAATACATAGCAATTAGGTGGAGTTACATTATGTTCAGCAATACTTCTAATTAGTAGTAGGCCAAAGGTCGTCTGATATGAGCTTTGGTAAAATTGTGAAGAACCGTTAACAACGAAATTTCAAGAGATAAAACAGTAGCAAATCTGATACTTAGCAGACGTAAGTTCCATTTCTAAAAGAAACCTTACTATGTCACCCTACACTGAAACATTTTCCAAATGGCAATAACAAATGATTATGGGACAGAAATTCGTAACCTTTTTCGTCACAGGGATCTTTTGTAACAAAAAAGATTCCCAGAAATCTATTACACAGTCCTCTCTAATTGCTATTTATAGTAGGGTCTATGCAGGATATAACGGCTATGAATGAAACAAAGTTAAAGAAGCTTTCGAGTATGTATTACGATTGAATTCATTCTTTCATATAGATATTTAGTGAAATGCCACTAGAAGAAGTCTTCACGTAACTTATGATCAGTATTTTGATGTTATGGACGGCTATTGATTTACCGTGAACGATACTTTACCTTCAATATGTACATATGTAGGGCCAAGCTAAGTTGAACATACATATTATAAGGATCAATATTGCGTTTCTAGTATGACTGTTTTCAAACCTGTAACACCATGGTTTACTTAATTTGATTTGATACTCTCTATTTTCACTCTAGTATTATACTTCAAAACTTTACACAACTGAGGATCACAATATGAAAAAAATAAAATACAATCTACAGTAGGATAGAAACATAACGTCACATTGAAGTGGAATGGGCATGACAAAGGCATAGCTTACAGTGGTCAGACCAACTTCAGAACAAAAGAAATTGACAAAAATCTTGATAACGTTGATAATCTTTGACAAAACTTTGGTTACCTAACAAAAAGGACATACAAGTTATGAACTCAGAAATTTAGACATACACACATGTATAATACTTCCTTAAAGAGAAATATACACACAAGCATAATTTACAAATACAGTAATACATATTAAGACTTGCATATAAAATGTTTCTAAAATAATTTCTTAAATGGTTGAAATGACTTTTGTCTTTAATATGAGAGGGAATTATGTTCTAGAACCCGTTTCCAATCGTGTTTAAGAACTGGAATTTAGGAAGAGTTGAACAGTTGTAAAACCAGATAAGAGAGCAAATCAACACAAAAATGTTCTTCAAAACCATTGTTATCAAGAACGCATTCGACGATTCACGTCTACCTCAACAGGTTCAAAATTATTTACAAGTTTTAACATTCATAGTACATAGACAGCAAAGTTGAATAATCTATTCTAAAAAAACATAAAAATACAGAAAGAATATAGCAAGATCCATGGAGGTTTAATTGGATGTTACCAGTAGTTTTCATTGTTAAGGAACAGTTCTTCTTTGGATTTTATTTCACTGCCAGTTGCTAATATAGAAAAGTTTTAACTGTCCGAGAACCTGCATTCTTCAAAATTAAGTGTGTGGTCGTTCATGACTAATTTGCCAGATAAATGCTTCACTTGAACTAGAGCTTATTATATATCTTACTGTAAGTGAGCACATGGGACTGATTTAAAGTAATTTTTAAGTACATTGGGATGATTTCTAGTATTGTAGTCTGAATATAATCAACAAAAGTAAACTAACGTGTTACACGAAGAGGTAATTTCTTCTCATCCCACTTCTATATGAAGCTTACTATCTGATAATAGATGTCGGAGATTGTAAGTAGTTCTAGTTCACGGAAAATACCCGGTGTGGTCACGGTAGAGTTAATTGCAAAAGATATACATTGCTATATTCTGTAAAAGGTAGGCCTCTTTATACTTTTTAAGGTTTCTCCAGAGAAAAAATATCCCCTGAAAGAGTACAATAATAACATTGTGGAAGGATGAGAGTTTTATATGTTAGAAGAATACATTTTGGTACAGAACATTTGACCCTAAACATTACCTCAACCACTATTGAACTAGTTTTATTAACATGCTGAACAAAACATGAAATTTTCAGTTCAAGTGTTCATCAATCATTTCACCTAAAAATTATACAAAGTAGCTGTTGGTATTATGAGAGCCAATAGGTGAATAACCGCGTAGGGAGGGGCATGTCCTTCACTTAAAAGAACGGGGATTTCCAACCACCACTTTTCCAGACAACTAAAGATAATAACAGGCACATGTTTGATTCCATAGCTTCAAATCAGGGCGGTGATATTAGGCCATACTATCACCCCCTGTTCGAATTCACTATTTATCATCTGGCCGACCAATTTTTCCAGGGACCTTAAGTAATCTCCCGATTCCTCCTTTCTAGAGTTTTGCTTTCCAACATAATTCTTGTTAAGGTTATGCCCCCTCCTCTACTTTGGGAAACCGTTGACCCCCTTGTATATGAGTAAATAACTTTAAGAACACCTGAAAGTGATATGGATATGTACACATGCACCGTTTTTTATGGAAGGCCTACGCATTTTATATCTTGGTCTCGGTGTGGACGTGCCAGGGTTAAGGAACCCTGATCTGAAACCTCGCCCGTGGGCAACTACTTTAAGGTGAGCTCAGTTTGGCCTATCAAAATCAAACTAGCCATCCCCCGTGGGAGGGTGTGTGCTTTTTATGAGCTTGGAACGGACAAGATCGAAAACAGAAAACCAGACAAAAACCTGATCACAAACATAATACCAAAACTATCTACATGATGCATAGGCTGCTAATGAAAATGCTTAAGTCAAAACGACGTCAATGATAACAGTCGTAAGAATCGCTCATTGTAGCAAGCCTTTCATAACATATAACACAAAAAGCGGTACTACATATGGAGGTTGCTATTGCTGTTTCAGCAGAATTGCTTTGTCGTTGACACTGACGACTATTTGAAAGTGTAAACACTCGCTTGAATAACAACGAGGAAGGCGAAATCTTACCTGTTACAATGAAGATAACGGAAACAGCGTCATGTACTTCAGAAATGCTGGCCAGTAGGTGTAATGGAGAACTTTAAGAACCGTGCACTCACGGTAGTAGCTGCAGGAATACATTAATGTCAAGACAACAACGGATTTGACCTATCAACGCACACAGGTTCAAGAGCTTTCCATAAAATGTGCAGGTAACATGTTTTGTGTAACATTAGCCACAGCATCTGGAAATTCCCTCCTTTACAAAATAGCAACCTATTTGTTTTGTAAAGAACACCATATAGTGAAGGTATCTTTCAGTGTCTGGGTACGTTTTTTCCCGCTGAGTTACTACCCAATCCTGTGGATATTTGTGATAGTGTTTTAGCCATTATTAGTTGGTACATTGCGTACAACGAACATTTTCCCAAACTGCTCCTCATTTGCCGGAAATACTTCCCTTCATGCCTTAAGCAGTCGGAATGCTAACCTCATGACCCTTATTATGTTCAAGGAAATGTGACGTCACACAATTTTGAATCTGGTCCGCGAAACGCAATTA
>WURT03026024.1:0-15541 GCA_009936505.3 Holothuria glaberrima | reverse complement strand
CTTTTTACTACCTTTATCGACCTACACATTTCTTTAGTGCTCCGCAGCATTTCGACTTTATATATATATATATATATCGAAGAAGTATCTGATTTAGTCGGAGATACTGGGGGAAACAGGAAAATCAGGGGGGCACCCTCGTGACCCTTAGCAACATCTCTGCCTGGACCAACCACCACTCTCTAATGACGATGCCATGACGAAGTGGAAATAGCTTACCCAGGACATTAACATAAAAGGTGAGGCTCGTGTATTCAAAACGTCTGATGCACAACTTTCCTGACAAAGTTGGAAAATTATCGACTCTTCGGGAGGAGTGTGAGAAGAACAACAGTGGCTCAAACCTAATGTAGTAACCAACATCAAATCCCTGCCTCAAGACCGTCCACTTGACATCCCTTTCGGTCATTCGGTGGAGCAGAGAGTAATTGCAGTCTTCAGATCCCGCTAAAAATGGTGATAAGGTTTCATTCGACAACACTCCTCGATAACGGGGCTGAATATTGCCTACGTTAGCAGGCTGTAGGGCATATTCCTTGTCGAGTAATATTCCTTGTTTGGGAATTGCCTTAAAGATGGGCTCCGCTGGTAAGGCTGGACACAGATGTAAAGGAATAAGGGTAAAATCTCAAACTGGCAATCACAAACCTATCAAGACGCCCTTCGTCTGGATCCTTCAAGCTATTGCCCATAGCTTTTTAAAACAAGTTGTTCACAAAAATCAAATGAACAGATTTCAGGTGATGCTTGAGCAGTGAATGACCCTTCTTATAATCATTACAAAGTTTATATATTACCCAAACGATCTGGCTGTAGGAAGACGGTTAGGCAATGGTTGGCTATCTCCAAAATTCACAGAGTTTAGTGAAGAGTTGACAATCGAATCATCCAAATAACCAATACCCCCAGTGACTAGAGGGCACTACGGGTAGGCAGTAGCGCGACATTAACTGAAGATAACTCCTAAACCTTACTATCTCCCAAACTTTCGAATTGGTATTTTCAGATCATGAAGAAATTTGAAAACACCCTAAAAGGAACTTGTTTGTGAATTTCCATAACAGGAATTGCTTGTTTCAGAAAAAAAGTTTGCCCTCAACCCTACCTAATCAATGTACGATGGACGGTGTCGGTACGATGTAACCGCAAATTTTAACGATGACGAATGAAACTTCATCTTGGGTTTTGGCTTCATATATGTTCTCCCAATTAGTTTCAGTTACGGATGAAAGGGCCACCTACGCCTGTTAGTTGACAAGCAGAAATTACAAGTATTCTGTTGCTGCTGAAATAGGATAAATGTAAAATTGGAACCAGTTCGTAATCCTGCTCAGACTAGTACAGGAAATGTTGATACTAGGATGAAGCAATGAATGAAATACGAATGTAATATAAAATACAGAACAAAATTGGAAGAGGTTAAACATAAGTTTACCTTTACAGGCGCCAAATGATAAATTTATCCAGTCTTACGAACATTCGATGAGCCACAGAGGTAGACAAGGGTCAATACCTTTAGAGGAGTGATCGCTAGGGCTAACGATCTGTGTTAAGTTTTGGGGACAGTATTCATGAGCTTCCGAGTCGAAAGTCTCGTAAAAAGTTGGGATACTTTATCATTTCTGTCAAAATATGACGAAAGTTCTTGTTTAAAATAAAAGTGTGGTGTCGATCAGTTGAACAACCTTCAACTCTATCGCCTACCGTGAGAGATAGCTTATCTGTCGATTTAACACGCAATGCAACTGTGTGTTTGAAGTCAAGTTTATTGATTCCTTGGAATTTTTCAGGGCTACTTTACAAGAATGACAAATTAGGGATTAGATTGCGCATGATCGAACCATGTGAGGTACAGAAACGAACCACTTCAAGATGTATAATAACAGTACCGACAGCAGACTCAAACTGGCACAGCCCGTAATACTTCTGCAGAAGGAACGAAATATGTTATTTCAGTATGAAAGAAGCAACTCAATTCAGTCCTTCAATGAATTCACCAATTTACATTTAGCTTTTATCTACAGATCTTTTAATATAAATTTCTCACGATGATCTCACATTTACAACACCCAATGTGAAGAAGTCTCGACGTCACGATTGTCTGGCAAAGCTGTATAGTCAGATAGTGTTGTGTCAGAATTGTCAAATGGTCAAGTTTGTTTCTAATTTTCTAACACATTTGATGCTTGCTCTTCCAGCGAACGCGCATCTTGTATCAACATTGGCTGCTCTCTTAATGCCATTATTTAGCGGCAGAAATCTGTGTTCAAAAGTTGGTGATTGCATATTTACAACACCCAGTGTGAAAAAGTCTCGCCGTCACGATTGTTGGTATCTGAAGCACGGAGCCATTGACCATTTTCTCTTTGGTCAGACCATGCGATGACACAAATTTTTTTAGACAATGTTGGCATGATGTTCTACATTTTATCCTTGTTAAACTAAGGATATGGCAGAACAGAATTTACACACATCAGTAATGTGAGCCTCCATGCACACTGCATCTTGAACTGAATGTAGGCCGATGAGGTCCTGTGGGAGAAATTGGTGTGAGTGCAGTTGGTGGGTATGGGAGCAGTTTGCGTACAGTGTGGATGAAAGGCGGGAAAGAGTCTTATGAATTAATCTCTTTACATGTGATAGGGGGGTTGTTTCTCTTGATAGTTTGACTGTGCCAAGCTAACAATTAGGGAAAGTGTTCATTATGTGGTGAATAAGATACCTCCACAATTAAACAGTTTACACTGCATGAGAGTGCGCTGTGCACACGAAAGCAAGTTCCAATGAAACACTATTGAGTCCCGCCTTCCTTTTCGTAGCCTTCCCTAACTGCTATAGGTGAAAGTAAAAGGACGCGAACTTTCGGGGACAAAATGGGTCACTTTTAGTATGGATGGGGTCATAGTTATAAATGGACAAAGAGTCAAGCTCCTTTACAGGGAGCAAAGATCCGAAGCTCAGATACTGAGGGCGAATTGCGTGTGGAAGAGAAGGCGACGGACAGAAGTGAGGAGGGTGGTTTCAGGAAGACTTCGACAACGAAGATGGGATTGGAAGAAACCTAATTCTATACAACACATACATTTCGTTTCACAGCATATTATTCACAATACATAATTCACAAACCGAGTTAAAGTGCCGATTTAGTGTTTGTAAATGCGGTTTGTAAAAATGCATAGCGGGTCAAACGCGAAATTTCTTACGTATATAAATCTTCATGAGAAGGATCTGCACACGGTGGTAACCCAAAATAGATCAGTTGGAAGGGCGCCTGACCCCGATTGCAGGTGACACTGCGTTTTATTTTTTTTACAAGGGCGGCGATTTGTTCTCAATATGGGGGGGGGGGTGAACCCATTTCAAGAAATTTACTGTGTGAAAAATCAAAGTCAATGGGCTATTTCTCAAATATTGGGAATACCGGGATCGGCGCCCATGATTTTTTATAACACTCCGACTGCCGAACGAATCCGTGCCAGCCTAGATGAAATAAAGCAGTTATGCGATGAGGATGAAATTCAAGACCTTTTCAGACTGTGTTGTCGGTGTTATGTTCATGGTACTAGGTAATGGGTGCAGCCGCATTTTTACTCTTTACTTCATGAAATCAAAGAATGATAAATTATATAAAAAAGCTTTACAGCGGGAGACGCGCACCAAAAATTCGGAGTTTTAATTATTGAAAAATTTGCCCTTCTTGAGCGTAAGACAGGGTAATTTCAGCCGGGGTAGCAGACATTTATAGGGATTAGATTACACACTTTATCGAACCCGGGTCCCCAACGAAAGTAAAATGAAAATGCTCAACGAGAAGGTAGCCTTGGACGATGACCCATACTCCCCCAGTTTCCAGTATGAAAACCAATACATCTATTAAATAAATTTAAATCTTCTGAACTTTGAATAGGAAAATCTGACTTTGACACCTTCTCCTCAGCCACGGCCTGATGTACAACCGTAATAAGATGGCTACTCGTCTGCTCACGCACGTGTTCCAGGTTCATTCAGACAAGGCACTGAAGGGGGCAGGTAGCTTTCAGGGGGCGAAATGTTTTTTGGGGTAAGGCATACTAAAATGCAGAAAGAAATGATTTTTATTTGCTAGGGGACGAACATTTTTATAGGGGAAGGGCACCGCCCCTTGCCCCCTGATTACGGGCCTGACTCTTCGTCGCCTAAGTATTGCACTCCATAAGGAATATGATGCAGCAATGAAAATCATGCAGGTCAAAGGTAGCTGGTTTGTGTACAATAATCACCTTTCTTCTACAATTTATTCGACTGCAAGGATCCGTTGGTAGATCTCCCTGCTAAATGTCTCTAGGCTGTCATGACGAGTCCTCGTCTGTTTCTCTGATAGAAAAGGCATTTACCATTCTGCTACCTTATGCGTCAGGTCAATCGCCTCTTGGTCCGCCTTTCTATTAAAGTTTAATTACCTATTTGATGACTGTAAAGTATTCTATTGAGAAGTAAGTAAATAGCGATTCGGGCACTTTTTTCCGCCGATGAGAATGTTGGTTGTAATGAGACAATCGGCTATGGGAGATCGTATTTCATATGTTCCTCAGACTTTTCGTCATTAATTGTCGTCAGCATCTTCCTTGCAGTAACCTAGCCTGCATCTTTCTTAGTCTTTTTCATCACGATACCCCCGGATGACGGTCAATTCATATTCAATTTGACTCGACAACGTATAGATACGGACCTTAGAGCGAATTGTCTCCGGATCGAAATTAGGGTGGCGACGTTCAGACTCAATGATGGTTTCAGTATAAAGATGAGGTGTCAACCCTATTATCATTCCACCGACAGCGTAAAACTCTTTTCGGAGGGCGTCCTTCCCCCGAGTCCAAACAGCCTCCAGCTTTTCTACATCTCTTAAAAATTCCAAAGCCATAGTTTTCATTTTTCAACATTCCAAGTAAAATCTTCAAAATTTTAAAGCCTACTTTGGTGAGCCAAATGTAAATTTATTAGAAGTATGGTTGTAGCAGATTAGAACGACTGATAACACAACTACATCTTTGCGGGATGGCGGGCAAGCTGTTACATATAAATTTCCCGTCCAGGCAAATAATGGACAACATCTAGTAACTTACCAGGGTTGTTGCATCGCCGGTAGGTCGACAATGTCTAAAAGGATTACTAGCGGAGAGATAAAATGCAGACTGTATATAACAAAATATCTTCAAATTTCTTCCTTTTTGCATTATGAGTATTTCAATTCATTTGCCACAAAACATGTACAAGTCACAACTTGGGCACATATATACTCATTACAGATTGAGCAAAGTGGTCTACACTGTGCCCTTCAAAGAGTTTTCAAGGGACTTTATATGTGCGTTGACATTTTTGGCGGAGATGTTCCCTTAGAGTAGTAGCACACGACCTGTAGTTGGTACGCTCATAGAGAGGTTGTTGTATAGTCCAGAAGTTGGGCCGCTTTTAGACGGGGTAAAAACAAAATGTCAGCTCTCTCATTCAAGCACGACGATACTAATGGGCTTGAAGCAGGCTACTGCTCAACACAATGAAACCTTACTTTCAGTTTTCAGTGACTGCTGAGTAACTTGAGGATGGCATTCAGTCATTCTACAGAGGTCACTACCAAGCAGCATTCTCCAGGCCACATATGTACAAAACTCCCGTAAGTTGCAGGGGCACCCGAGTCATCACCTCATACCAAGGAGTAGCACAGCTCCTGTTTATTCACATATCTAACACGTTTGAACACTACATCGCATTCAAATTCCCAAACTAATTTGAATCTTTCTAAGGTACAGTCAATTGTGCGCTTGTATTTAGAGGGGTCAATGAAGGAACTTCCTGGGGCACATTATGACCAAAGAAGGTGCCTACGGGCATTTTCCGATAATCATCTTCTGACATACATTCACTGTCCTTACGATGCTTAGCCAAATGTATCTCAAAGCAATTAATACTCTTTGCGGTGAACCATTCTTGAGGTCTACGACGGTGCTTTTCACGGGAACGCAAGCTGTGTCACACTTATGCACTTAAGTAAGTCCCATGGCTCCTATCAGGCTCTTAATGTGTCCGGTTGATACGTGTTAGTTTGCTCATTAAACGGCTGAGAGGTGTCACTAATTGGGTCCGCTGTCGCAAAATCGCAAAGAATTGCAAAAAGAAACCCTACATCTTTATTAAGTTGTTAAAATTCTTTTATTTTTCTGGCGTCTTTATATTGTTTCACGACTTCGAAGTGACCGAGCTGAAATTTCGGTTTTGGAGCTTAGCTGCCATACCCTATGTACAACTGTTTTTGCGATTGCATTTTCGTAGAAAAACGTTTCACTAGTGGCGATATTTAATTGAAGAAACAGAAGGGCACGAAGGGTAAACTTTCTGATGTGGTCTTACCACAGCAAACATATTAATTTAATGCAAAGTTACACTCTTTTAACGTTTGTTTAGTAACCCACAAAAATGTTGCCTTCATCTTTAGTAATATACGAGGTAAAGTTGGGTTACTCGATCACCTGTTATCCTCCAACAAACGCGACCGAGTGACCCACAAAGTATCGCGTTCTGATAAAGATTTCAGTCGAGCAGGGAGGCGAGTGGGAATCAAAAGTCTGTAGCGTGTCCCCTCCAATGAATCGCTGTGAAATGACTATAGAGACCAGTCTGAACCCCTGCTGACACAATGTGAATAAGAACATTCAATTAAAAATATCGAACATTTACCTATTATCTGTATTATGGATATTTCTCCGAGTCCATATCGGTATCGATAAACTTAATATAACCAAATTAATTTTATTTTACCCATACTTCATACAGAGTATAAGTTATTTTCTAATATTTGATAACATTTGTCAATGTTTTACGCTCATATAAATGAAATAACCGTTCGTGTATAGCACCCAATAGAGCCGGGGGGGGGGGGGAGCCACTGAGTGTTCAAAGCACTCGCAGCAAAAGATGACCTGCGATGACCGACCCAGGTAAAGTCTTTCTTTTTGTAACCGTCACAAAACGGACCTAAGGCCAAGCGGACTGGGCAGCGATCACCCCATCACCACAACAGTCTGCCAATGAATAGCGTATGATCTTTCTCAAATGGTATGTATCGGTACATCGGATCGGTATCGGACGATATTGAGAATTAAAACAAGATATCGGTAGTGCTGCTATTTAGTGAGTTAGGTACATGCAAGAGTATGCGAAAGTGCCTTTAGTTCATTTCCAAGTTGTTCGTCCTCTAATAGGGTAAAAGCAGGAAGCTGCCACTAGAATGGAAGTACCTGCTCTCTGGTCCGTCTCTGCCATGCTTCGTAACACGTGGTCAGACCAGGGAGTTGTCTAATGCACGGGCGTAGATCCATTTCCAAAAGTGGGGGGGGGCTTCTCACCATTTGCGAATCGCTGTCCTGGGGGAGGGGGTGTCCCCTTCCCCTTTGGAAAATTTTTGCTCACGTAAGGTGTGCTAGATGCAAATGGTGCTACATTTGGTGCTAAATTTGAATTGAATATGTCACCAAGAATTTTCATTCTTTTAGGAAGTGAAGTGAGTGAACAGTAAATTGTAAGACTTTTAACCATTTACGAATCGCTGTCCTGGAGAAGGGTCTAAGGCCCTCACCCCTCCCCTTTGAAGCCAAAATGAAATTAAACTGGAAGGTGTCTATAAAGCAAATGGTGCCATATTTGGGCGAAAGTTATCCTTTAATATGTAGTGTCAATTCGTAATCACAGTTTTAGTTTTCATCATTTTTGAAAAAGTGTGGGGGGGGGACTTTTTGGCGATGTCCCCCTTCCAAAAGAGCGAGGGGACGCGTCCCCCGTCCCCACATGATCCACACCCATGGTCTAATGGCAACTCCCTGGTCAGGCTCACTCGAAGCCCTCGGACAGGGATGCTAGTTACGTTACATGGCCAAGGCACCAGGCCCGTAGCCAAGGTGGGTGCAAGGGGAGAAGCGCCCCTGAAAATTTGTTTTTCCCCTAAAAAGTTTCAAGTTGCCAATGATTTAATACATTTTACCACATTTGGCCCCTTGAAAATTTTTTCGCCCCCTGGAAGCCATTTCGTCCCCTCATTCAGTGCCTTGCCTGGCTACGGGCCTGGAAGGCACATTACACTTCACAGTGAAGTGGAGACCGAGTTAGTGTGCCTTGGCCATGTAACGTAACGCACAGTCCTGTTCGAGTGGAGTGTGATGTACCAGGTAACGCACATACTGTTCGAGGGCTAGCTCAGTCGCAACCTTATGGATTGGCAGGCAGTGAGTGCAATCTATTTCAGTGTTTGCATCTTCCAATGATGAATGATCACGTTTGGAGAGGAGGAATTGTCACCATTACAGTAACTGTAATGGTTCGAGGACATAAAACGGGACAGAAATATCAAGACAATGTTAAATTTAAATGGTACATGTGGCGGTACCCGGGTCAATCTGACTTTTTCGTGGCGTATAGGTAGTATTATGCACACAGCAGTATTAAGTGCTGGGTTGAATCCATGGTTGGCTCCGTGCTTACGTAACTTAACGGCTATTCCAGTGCATTTCAAAGGTCTACAAGGCAGACGAGGCGGGTAAAAGTCCTGCTGACATGAACATGACTTAATTGGCAAATTGGTTGCCATCTTAAGTCATAATGTCCCATCAGGTGACGAAGCTCCTTCGGGATAAGATACAGTTTGGTTTTCACCCTTCGGCTTTCAGCTGAAGGGACTTTTAGAAAAAGATGCAAAATATATAAAGGTAATTCTAAAGGATCTTTGGGTAGGAGATTTTTCCCACTTGCAAATGCTGAGTAAAACCGCTCTTTTGGGTTGCATTGACACCTAAGTTACCTTAAACTCGGTGCAGGACAAATGGAACGTGCGGTGCTGGAGCTGATACCATCCAGGGAAGTGTAGCCCCTATTTTTCGACGGTAACAGTGTGGCATTTAAAGTACATGCAATAGGTTAGGGTGGTTGGTTTGGTGAAGGTGATTTAAGATATATTTACGTAAATTCGAGCAATTAAAAGCGAAAACAAAGAAAAAATGACAATGTGTGAGATCATTCTGTTGAACGAGAGTTATGAGGAAAAAGTGCAATTATTCGGTACAAGGTAAAAGTTCCCCTCTTTGCTGCATTGTTCCCTTGATTCAATTTTTGCCACCGTTGAGTTTGTTTGTTTTGACACCTTCTTGATATATGGTGGAATAATAAACGCAATCTTCAGATCGGAAACGACACGTCATTCCACTATATTTTGTCTGACCAACGAATTATGACAAAAATGTCACAACAAACCAAAGAGATGGAAGAGAATAATTACAGGTAAAGAAACACTATTCACCCATTGCCAAAATTGCTAGGACCTCACTGCTAGCCAGTTGCCCTCACAACGGACGCTATTTTGCTTTGTTTTGCCTACGACAAAATACAAACTAAGGCCAAACACAGCCTGCCGAATTGTTCAGCAGGCTATCTTAACTGACCTATAGAAGGGTGATTCAGAACCAGGTTGAAGGTGACGAATAGCTTGATAGGAGCCTGTTGTCAAGCCAGTCTCTTTTTACGTTGCCTCGTCTTCAAGATTTGGCAACACTGACTTAATGTCAGGTCCGATCAGGCCTATACATCATCCTCAACACTTGCAGTGTGGTACGGGATATTCAATAATGTCTAAACAACGCGATATATCGACCTTATTACAGGTGATCAAACACAATATATTGCCGTTACAAAAACAAGAGACTTCGTGTTTCAAGCCTCAAACTTAATTTTTTTTATCCAAAATGCACATCTCTAGAACCTCATACGCTCAGCAAATTGGTGCTTATTTACTTTTATTTTTGGCATTTTCATCTTTATCTATTTAATGGCCTATGTAACTTGTTGTAGAAAAATGTAAAATTTCGTAGGAGGGAGCGCCGGACTGGATATTGATTGAATGTCTTTTCATATCTCAGATAAAAACGATTCAGTCAGCGGGCTGAGAGTAAGTCATGTGACCGATTTGACGAAGGTGTTAAGCCCCGTCTACACGATCATACATTTGGTTCATACATTTGGTCAAAACATCATCAAACATTTGCATGATGTTTATGGACAAACGTATGATCGTTTGGAATGCTTTCCCGACAAATCTGAACAACGTCCAACATGTATGAAGATGTTTAAAATTTTAGCTGCATGTTTCATCTTCCCAACAAGTGTTTGAACATTTGTGTGACGATGTTCATGGACAAATATGGTCGTGTAGACGTGACTTTACACTGTCTTTGTGAGTTTCTCTTCGAGAGCAGGGATGTATTAGGTCTATAATAACACAGCAAATGACACTTTCCTTCGTTAAGAACGGAAGCAACGCAGACTTAAAACCTTTTCTAATAGATGTTTCACACATTTCAAATGATAAATCAAAAATCTTACTATCCTAATCACTTTTCAATGCGATTTGATTTCATACTATAGTTCAACTCAAATTCATAATTGCTCCCGGAGAAATTCATGGAGCAAAATGTAATTACGAACGGTGTAACCACATATAGGTCTATCTAGACTACGTGTTGATTATTTATGTTTACATATCTGTGTAGAAGCGTTGCAAACAACCGTAGGCAATTCATCGTCTACAAACAAAGTCCCGAGACGTTTTACGTCATACTTTTCATTCATCGGTTCTATGACCGAGCTCTCTTCTCTTACCTCAATCGTAAATTAATCCGCCTTGTGATTACATTATAGGGAGGAACTTTTACGGAATTCTAGTCCACCAATATCTCGGACAGCGCCCCGAGATTTTTTTTTTTTTGGATCACAGTTGGGAATTATAGCCTGCCTGTCAGCTCTGTGTGGCATGTGTTCCATTGGACTGCCCCTCCCCTTAACTGTCATCCTATATGCCTACGTAGCAGGCTATATGGTACATTCTTGTACATTCTTTTCTCAGTCATGTCCGGTTTGTTTGGGAAACCTCAAAGATGACTGAGCAACCAGAGTCCGCTCAAACCGGATCAGCTGAACGAAAAGTCAGTCCCTTCCATTTAAAACTTGGAGGACAGCTTTCATACATTATTCATAGCTTGCTTCATTCTTGATCTTGTTTCTGTCTGATGCAAATATATTTTAATAGTTACCAGGCTCAGGCGTTTGGCAAATGTTTAAAGCTATGTTTTGCTGATTTTATCAAAAGCAATGATCAAGGTACGGAAATTAACATTAAAATAGGCTATCCCTTGAAGTCCCTTTTCTCAATGTGAATAGGATATAAAAGGGTTGCTCTGTATAAACTGACGACCTCGTCTCCGAAATGTTTTACTGTAATCAAGGTGATATGGGTAGTTAGGGCTGATTAGATGAGGGTAATGCTAGGCCTTGCTCTAACTTCATGTATGTGGTTGATTTCCAAAGAGAGTTTAGTTCAGTTACCATGTACTTTTCCATACAACAACAGTGTAATTCTGGATAAAAGACAGTGAGTTGGTGGCGCACTGCACGATCAACGGCCGCAGAATTTAAAGCGGTATAGGACATCTCACGGACCTTAAGGGTAAGTCTCATTTGTTCCTGCATTTGTTTTCAGCTTACATAAATTATAGACTTCATCTCCAAACGTCTGATCGAAAGGGACACTTTTAAGGCATTAGAACTTCAGTAACTTTTTAAAATTAACCGTTTTTAGGTATGTAACATTATTGGATACTAAGTACCAAAAAATAGTAACGAACGATTACCTAAAAAGCTTGAAATTTTCAAATTAGGTTTTTATTGCTACAGGAAAGTAGATATGACATCGTGCCTAGAAGCACGTAATGTTAGTGACATACTGTTGATCTCTGGTAATAAATGTTCCCAACGTCTGGCACCCATGTTTAAATAAATATAACACCGTTTCTGATACTGACTCCGACTCGCACATGATCAAGATATAATCCTGATGATACGATCAATAGATCATTAGGAACTTCATAAATATTATGAATAAGCCAGCATGATGCGGTCAGTCTCATCTCGTCTATAGATACCATCACCTCAATTATTCACCACCTCTCGGTCACTACACAAAGTAACTTGTCAAACTGTGACCGACCTTAAAATTTTCCCTGTCTGGGTTTTCCTGAGTGTAAAGAGACATACCCTGGTCTGACTGGACACTGTGAAAGTAAAAATTTCTTTTGCAGGAAGATATCATCCTTTTCAAGTGACAAACTAAATTGTTAATGACAGTGATAACCTCATAGCCTGAGGGAAAACTGACTGGAGTTGACCGGGGTGGGTCCTAGCAGAGTACTCCCTCCGGATGGTTTCACTTTGAGGAGGACTGCTCCGCAGGACATTTCTTCTTTATTACCAGGTTGTGTATCTCAAGCCACCCACCCAAGTCACACATCTATGCTCACAAACAAGTACTTCTACTTGCGAAAAGCGAACGAAAATGTTGCGACATGAAAAATACCCCCCCCCCCTGCCCTCCCTAAATAAGTCATTGATAAATATCGTATGTCATATATAGGCTCAGATAGGTGAATAAAATATGTAAACTGAAACTTATCACTGATAAGTGGCTAGTGACCTGACGTCACATATTGTGATCATATGTGCTCCCTGTTGCCAAGGTGATAAGTGAGTAAGGCATTGGTGTACCCTTAGGCTCCATGGATATGGAAGCAGAAACTATTCGTCAAGTTTTTTTTTTTTTTCATTTACGAATGAAAGCGTAGGGTCATGCATGGCGCTACAACGCTGTAGTTACATGGTTGGGCCATATGTATAGCGGACATGTGAGAAAAAGGTGAAGCGATGTAGCAATTAAGCGTGGGCCTGGAGAAATAACTAATTTAACGGATTACGATACACCGAATTATTCCACTTAATGTTCGATATAATGCTTTCAAGACAACAGATATTGATTGCTGATTGTATCAATAGGCATATCTTTCTTAAAATGATGGATGGCAAGGAGAGAATAGTGTACAATATTTCGTTTAAAGGACGCCTTTAGTAATCTATAATGAAAGGTGCAGTATTACGCAATGTTCACTCTTGAAACAAAAGAGCGCAATTCTCTCCAAAAGAGTGTGCTCAGTGACCACTCCTAGTAAGAGTGAATTTCACGAGGAATAGAGTGAAAATTAAGTCCAAAAAGAGCGATATTTCATTCCATGTGTGTGTGAAGTATCACTCTCTTTGAATGAATTGCCACTCTACTTGGGGCTTGGGGCGAAATTCACTCTTATCAAGTAGTGGTCTCTCGGGACACACTCTTTTTGGAGTGAATTTCGGTCTTTTGTTTTTAGAGTGTTGGAGGGTCAATTAAGCATAATTAAAAGCTATGTCTATACCAATCAATGTTTCTCTAATATTTAGTTTCATTTTGACATTTTTGGTCATTCAAAGGCTAACATGCTAAAAAATCCCCCACACCCCTTGTAACAGTCTTTGACTACGTCAAGATAATCATGCGCGTTTGGGGGGAAAGATTATACACGAGCGGCGATCCTGGTGGAATGGGGGATATATCCCCCTCAGGAAATTGGATGGGGGGGATACTGTACACTACCGTATATCCCCCCCTATGAAATCAACCAGGCAGATCCAGAATTCAGAAAACCACCTTTTTCTAGACTTTTTACAATAGGCCTAATTATTTTTTAGGGAATACTTCTGACAGTTGTCATATTATCACCTGGCAAAACCTGGAAAGGGCCATTTCCAGTGATCTGGGTCTTTTGGCAAAATTTTCTCGGCTTCACGCCAACTGATCGTGGCGCTCCGCTTTGATAGTGCCACTGACTATTTCCCGAAATCAGAACACTTTACCTTTTTCTAGACTTTTTACAATATGCCCTTTTAGGTAATACTTCTGACAGTTGTCCTAGTATCACGTTGCAAAGTCTGAAAAGGGCAACTTCCAGTGATCTGGGGGTGTTTTTGGCCAAAATTTTCTCCGCTCCGCGCCAACTGGTCGTGGCGCTCCGCTTAGATAGTATACCACTGAGTAGATCCGGAAATCAGAACACTTAACCTTTTTCTACACTTTTTACAATATGCCTATTTTTAGGAAAACTTTGTTGTCATAGTGCCACGTTGCAAAACCTGGATAGGGCCATTTCCGGTGATCTGGGGGGGGGGGGTACTTTTGACCAAACTTTTCTTTGTACGCTCCGCGTCAACCGATGGTGGCACTCCGTTTAGATAGTGTCACTGACAATATATCACCCCCACTTTCAAAGACGGATCGCCGCCCATGGAAAGATAACATTTTATAAATCAGTGGAACACTGATTGACAGTGGTTCACAAACATGGTGACCCTCTTGTTCTGTCAAGCAAAATTGTGACCCACAACGAAAGTAGCTCATCATATTTGTACGGCATTGTTACTACAAGCCCCTGCACTATAAAGGTACAATATTCTTATCAGGAACATATCAATGTTATACGGTGATTAGTTTTTATTCTTTTTTCTAGGACTCTACTAACGCTTAGATTTTCTTTTCTTTACATATTTTTTATCCCTTTTGTGTGGCGTTGTGGAGTCACTACAAATACCCCCATCCGTTATCTTGAGCCAAAATCAAGGAAACTTCTAAGAAGGATATTTTGATCACTTTTCATTGTCACGTCTGCAGGGGCTCAAGCTAAGAAAATGGCGCATATGACAAACATCGGCACTGCGACCTGCTCAAACATCTTACCCCCATATTTTTGTAGATAGGCCTAACTGTATACCCAGGTAAGGCATGTAATTTCATTCAATATTTTGTGAGGCTTACTTCTTGTTGACACTATGTAAGCCACCAGTTGGCATGCAGCCTGCAACGTACATTTTTGCCAAAAGTGCCCTCAGATCGTCGAAAAAATTGCAAGATTACGAGCGAATACATACGAAGAATTTTTCTTCAATTTACAAAGACAAGGTTGGTTTAGAAGTCTTCAACAGACAATGCTCGAGGACCCATTCAGGTTGCCCTAGGGGTACATGTCCTACCTGCCCCCACCCGTTCTACCCTTTTGCACGTTTGTTTTACCCTCATTGGTATACTAAGGCAGAATGCATTTAGTATGAGAGACAACTGGACAAGAGCATATCTTCCGGACAGACAGCTGATCGATTAGTTAATATCCGGGTATTCTAAACAATTTTAAAGGTTTGCATTGATCGTTTCTATATTCTTTATTGCTCATATGGATATCTCACACTTAGGACAATACCTTCAAATGTCAGTCCAGGGTAACCTTTAATGACAAATCTATAAGTCCATATGCATGTGTGGAAGTTGCTTTCAAAAAAGAAGGTCGGAGGTTAGTAAGGTCTTAGAGTTCTAGGGGCTAAGTAAGATATATTTGGGCCACTTCGGGTCATTGCACTTTTGGACCAGTGTTACGCTTGTTACAGGATCAGACAGGGTGTATCCTAACATGCAGAAGACCCCAACTTGTGCAATTATGAATAAAAATGATTTTGTGCAGTTCTTACTGTTGAATTTATTAAGATTTTATAATTTTATTGGGTTAACCCTCTACTTCCCACAGAAGTCATTTCAGACCATCTACGAACCGTCCGGTTCTCG
>WURT03026013.1:0-15541 GCA_009936505.3 Holothuria glaberrima | reverse complement strand
CTCAGTCACAAACAGCTTCCTACGCGTATGCCAGATTGGATCGAGGGTAGTTAATTATCCAACATTCAGACCCCCCTGGAAAAATTCCTGGATCCGCCCCTGGCATTAAAGGAGTAATAATTTTGGTCTCGAAGGTTTTCTGGGGGTGGGTGAGAAAATCTTCAAGCGTCATCCCCCTCTCCCCACTTTGGCTACGAGCCTGCAGTGTTAATGCTGCTTTAGGTAGAACATTTAGAAAGCAGCGAACCAAATATTACTTTCTTATTTTAGGGAATTGTGTTAGGATGCAGTGTCGTTAACGTGGATGTGCATCGGTCTACGTGGTGAGGCTCGTCCAATCATACATACTACACAGCCTTTCAAGAGTTAGTTAGATGAGGTTTTACGGCTCAGTTTCTAGCCAATTGGCTTAAGTCAGGCCGGCCACGGCTTTTTTCCAGTTGTGGCTCACTGGCTTGTTTTCCCTACTCCGTTGCTTATGCTGAGCACCAAGCTTGGTAGTAGCCTTTCAAGAGGTGCAGCACAATGTTGCTACGTTGTCTAATTTATGGTTGTCTCTTTGCGACGCCATTAAATATTTATTGGGGTTCAAAGTGAGTTACATCTCTCTTTTCACTTTTTACACACATTAAAACGACCACATCCTCACAATAATTATGATCACTGCTTTTCATGTGGAAGTAAATGCTAAGCCTACCTGACTTCCTCTATCATGTATGCCTTCTAAAGTGTAGTCTAGCTAGGAAATGTTTTTTTTTTGAATTATGACATTGTTTACTGACATTAACAGCCCTGGTAACGTCATTGTGGCGTCAAGGGTCATAAAGCTTAATTAATTTAATTTGCCAACAAAAATTATAAACATAGTTAAAACGTTCCATAATACGAGGGACGTCCAGGTGAATAATACAGCTAACTAATCTGACATTGAGTGCTTACTTGTTTGAATCCTCTGCAGATACACTGGTTTAATGCAATAATGCTGTCATAATATTCCCAGTGCTTCACTGTAGTTTGGAACGTCAGTTAAAGGTGCCTATACTACCTGTATAGACTTAATGCATTGACATAACGTGATGTCATTTTAGGGGCAAAGTAATGAAGCACATGGCAATTACGCAGTAGATTTCGCACGCGCGTGTAGTAGACTTACACGTGTATGCGATTGGTGTAACTTGCAATGATACGCGCTAGTGCCTCCAAACGAGGGAGCACTTTCTGTTCTGTGACGTCATTTGCATAAGGTATATTGCTGAGCCATGGAAATGTCTTGTATGTTACGTCACTCTACGGTACTGTACGTCAAAAATCAATCGTGCATATGTCGATGTACACGTTTTCGAGCTCAAGTGCGAATCCACTTGTACGCGTTAAAATAAACACACTGTGTGATTTCGTCCAATGTCATCCAGTGGTAAAGTCAACGGACGGCCTTTACAAAAAACAGTCTTATAAGTCAGTACTCACTTGTAACCACATTTGATGCACTTGCTTGTACTTGTAATCTCGTACGCGTGAGAATAAATGTGCAGCCTATTCAAACTTAAATTTCGAAACAATGAGCATTATTAACGTTACTAAAGCAAAATGTACTCATACTCCTGAAAAATGGCACGTGCATACTCGTATTCATACTCGCAACCAGAGACTCTATACTTGTACTCGTACACTTGACAGGTCATCGTACCGTAAGTCCATAACAAAATAGAGATTAATAATAATACTTGCACTGGGGAAGTTATTTAACGACGCAAAGAGGCCCTTCAGAAGTTTTCTTAGATTGGAATTGGGGGAGGGGTAGTGACTGAGGCATTCTAGGTCCCATACCATGGCATAGTAAGGTAATTTGTGTCAGTAATTTGTGACCGTTATCAGACACAGCCATTGATAAACTTCAAACTGGAAATGACAGGGGCTTGTATCCCCGACTTGTATCCCCGACCCCCTCCCCCGCTCCGACCACCGTGTCTAAGCGAGCACGAATGGCGAGAAACCAACAGCGGCCTATGGATTAGATCTTTACGTTTGTCCATTCGAGGGTAACTCCAGGTAGAACTTACATGTAACAATCGAATCATTTTATGAATGTGAACATTCTCCAGGGAGATGGGCCTTTTCTGAGGGGAGGTTGGTGAAAAATTTGAATTTCGAGGATGCTGGCACAACATTTTGACACTTTTGAAGTAAATTTATGTCTCACGGTTGACCCGAATGGAACACTCAATTGGGGAGGGTTGAGGGAATAGCCCGACTTCTGTTTATGGGCCTGCGGTTAAGTTTTACAGAAAATACAAGAACTATAGAAATGGTGACAAAATAGCATCGTAGTTGCACAAAGTGATCTAATCACATGATGAAACAATCCATTACAGGGAAACTGCAGCCTCCCAATTTGAATGAGTGTACCCCTTTATCCTAGTTCAGGAATGGTTCTTATCAATCATGTTTTTGTTACTCATTTGTTAAATTCATGCAGAAAAACTCATTGGTTTACCTTCAATAATCAATGTTTGTATACAGAAACATAACGAAAGATACTTGTGAGCGAAATAAGAGGAGATTTGTAAGATTTAGCAAACTTCTGAAAATAAACTTGGGGCGACTGCCATCTCCCTTCAAATTTATCAGTTTATTTACGACTTGAATTTTTAGACAGATTCTACAGATTACCATCCTTTCAATTAGTTGTGATTTTAACAGCAAAATGTAAAGAGTTATCTAAAAGAAGTGGGCATAATTCCAATTCTTCCAACTAAGTTACTCCTACGGTAGCCCCCCCCCAAATCTGCCCCTTGTGCTGGCACAAACCTAGTTTATGGGAAAATAAAAAGGCCCTAATGTGTAATCAGAACACTCTCTCTGCATGCTGTGAGCTACTCTGCATCTCTCGAATTCGATGCCAATCAAAGAGCAGTGACCTATTGAGAATTTTGCCCCCAACAAAAACGTACTTGGGGTGATGAGTGTCTGTTTTTAAAGAAGCGTCCAGGGCTCGGCGGAGAACATTTGGTAGGAGGTGGCCTGTTTGAGAGAAGCGATTGGACATGAGGTGCTATGGCCATCGTAGAATTATCCTAGAAAAATCAGAAAAACCACTTTAACAAGTATCATGTAACATGTAGCAATATTGTTAATGATCTTTAAAGACAGATACTCGTCACTCCAAGTTTGACATTCCTTGGGGATTAGCAAAAGTCTTAATTGGTAGCTGCACCTTTGATTGACATCAGAGTTACAAAATTCAAAAGATGCAGAGTAGCTCATATTACACAACATGCACAGAGAGTGTTTTGATTACACATTATGGCCTTGTATGCTCACCAAGATATGTTCTTAGTTAATAAATTATGTTTATGTCTGCACAAGGTGAAGCTAAAGACAGTTATGGGCTGGACCATAACTAACTTAGTTGGGAAAATTGGAGCTGTCTGGGATGAGATTTACCCTTTAACCCGGTCAACCTTTACCGACCTCTGACCTTTAATGATAAGTGATGTCATCCCTTCACTCTTAAAACAGCCTGGTTAAATTTAACCAGGATAGGGGTCAATAGTTTTCCATACATTTCCTGGTTGGAAGTTACCACGAAATCCTGGTCAGAGAAACATTTTCTTGGTTAAAGTAACGACTCTTGGTCAAAATTTGACATTTTTCTGGTTAAATTTGAACAGGATCTCCTGGTAACTTTTAGCCAGGAAATGTATGGAAAACTATTGACCCCTATCCTGGTTAAATTTCACCAGGATGTTTTTAGAGTGTTTCTGCACAGGATATTATCGCTATATCATTCATATAAAAGTTAAAAACTGTACAATAGAACTTCCAGATGTATGCATGGGATAATGTTTCTTGGTGAAGTAAAATCTAGTCATCTGACAGCTGCAGGATTTGTCCCTGATGAACGAAAGTAAAAATCAGGAGGGGAGGATGAGGGTCTGCAACTCCCCCCTTAAATTATTTCTAATTTAAAGGGAAAATGCAGTCACCCCAGTCAACGTTAGTATACCCCGTCACTCTAGTTCATGAATGTCCTATTTTGATCATGTGCTGTATTTTTGTTAGTAAATTGTGAAATTCAAGTAAAATTTCTTTTTGCTCTATCTATTGTTCGTAATAGCTATGTTCAAAACGTATTCAGAGGTGCTTGTAATGCAATAGAAGGAGATTTGCAAGAGTTTGCGGATTTTTCAAAGCAAATTTTGGGGTGACTGCCCAGTGCCTTTAAAGGTTCTTCGGAAGTAATTAAAACACCTTCTTAGAAATGTCGGAAATCACCTTTGGAAATGCTAAAATCCAGGTGCTAGAAGGTTCAAGACCTCCATTTTTCAAACCTTCGAAGGCCTTGATAAACATACAAGCAGACCTGTACTGTCTTTCAGTGAGTGCTGTATCTTAAAGGGGGACAACACATGGAGATAGAAAACGTAACAATGACATGGTTTGAGAATATTTGATTTTCATAGTGAAGGGGCCGAGCCGGAAGAGAATTCCATTTTCCTTTTGACAAAAAAGAGGCAAATCGGGGAACAAGAAAACCATGTGAAGGGAGCTCGTACAAACAACGGTACTATAACGAAACGTCTGTGGAGTGGTCGTATCTGAAATCCGCTGTTGTTTGGTCCACTCTTGGCCTCAGGGAACATGGCTCGTACAACGACTGCGTAAAACGTTAATAAAAGGTAAAGATTGACGGCTGAGTGTATGCATAAAACATAAACGGGATCACATACAAAGCTGGGCTACTCGGACTGTTTCGAGTCGTAAAATCATGGACTGACGTCACGGTTTGCGGCTTTATTGACGATAATCGAAAACGACACTGAATATAAATCGACGATCTTAGAGCGAGGCTATCATTCTCAGGGATTGATTTAAACGACTCCAATTGGAGAGGCTGAGTAGATACAAGATACGGCTTAAGAAAAGAGAAATACGCGAAGATGATTTAGTGGACTTGCTACCTCTGTTGTAAAAGTCTTACGATACTGAAGACTTCCCGGTAGAAGATAAAGTACGTCATTAAGTTGTTGTTTTAACATCGAAAGCCAACCCTTGCTGAGGGCTCTGAGACGACGGAAGTTTTCTCTTGACTGTTTATTTCATTAACATATAAATAACAGAGATGCAGTGTTTAAAAGCAGCTGATCTTGACTTAAGCAATGGCCGGAATTTGCTACAAGCACTACCTGCCAAGAAAGTGCAAGAACGTTTACACGGATTATATACATCTAGTACAATAAACTTAGGTTGAATTAAATTACGATCGGTTAAGGTCTAATTCTGATATGAACTTATTATAACAAATTTTTGTATGGTTGCAACGCTGAGTTGGCCATGAAATTGAAGTTGCAAAACAATAAATCATACAGGCAAGGGTGGCGAAGGTTGTAAAACGGAGAGAGAGTAACCACATGATTTTATACTGTACTTCCTGGTCTAGATACGGTGACATAGTTTGGCCTAAGAAGTTTTTCGTTCTCTTCATCGCTACGAGAGGCCGTAGCCCCGTCTTCCCATATGAGCAGGCCGCTACGTAGGCTGTGGCACCTCAGCGGTAGAGATAGTATGAGAATTAGGGTGGGTCATTCAAGGGGTGCGATCATTTAGGAGTGGGGTAAAGACAGGTGAAAGGGGACACTTATCCCTCCACTATATTTCGTCATCAGAAGTATTAAATTACTAGCTGCCTTCCCATTCTCTAATATATCACGTGATTGAAACAGTGGAAAGGGAGCACACCACAATTAGCCTAATGTTCGTCCGCTCAAAAGAGGAGCCATCAACTAAAGTGCTTTAAAATTTCTTTGGATGACCTTTAAAGTATCCTTTTATAATCGATTTTTTACCTCTAAGTAGATATGAAAGAGCGTAAATGAAAGGGTAAATGTCGTGAAAGTGAGAGGCCGTCACTCTAGTTCGTGAACGGCCTATTTTGATCATGTGACAAAATTTTTGTGAATTGTGAAATTCAAGGAAAATTTCTCCTTGCTTTACCTATTTTTTGTAATAGTTATGTTCAAAACGTCTTTCGAGGTGCTTTTAATGCAATAAGAGGAGATTTTTAAGAGCTGACTGATTTTTCAAAGCAAATTTTGGGGTTACTGCCTATTGCCTTTAAAATTACGGAGAATCACTGGACGTCAGGTGATTTGAACTGCATCAAGCTACACATTTAGCTCTTGTGCGGCAGCAAACTAATGACGCGTATTATGCTTTTTCTTCTGTCCCAGTTATTGGCGGAGAAACTACACGTTGACAAGTTAAGGAGTACAAATATAACACATAAGGCACAATGACGTACCTCTGTTGTGAAAATTACTCCAAATCTTTCGAAAAATGGATAAAATGACATTTAACTTCTGAAGTAGAATGCATGCAATCATCTAGCTTTTGCGTACAACGGAAGAGCCCTTACAACTTTTCTGACTTCAGCCTGTTCCCACGAGCTCTGGCTTGCCCCACTCTTGCTCTACCCTTGCTCCACCTATACATCTAACTTTTGCCTCGCGTGAACGCGGCAAGCCGGAGCCAAATTTAGCCCCGCATTCGAAGTGGGTTAGAGTAGCCAAGCCCGTGTTTATTCTGACAAGTGTGAATAAAAAACATTCTCTGGATGAAGTTGATGAATGGAGTGGCTTTACAAGTTGTTGTTTGGGGGTAAGTGTTTGGCGTCAGTAGCGTAACGTAAGGGGGCAGGGGGCGGTCGCCCCCACTTGTCGTCTTGGATGGTCTGTCGGTACATTTGTTCAGAAAGTATTCCACATGGCTCTTTATCAGGTCCGTAGGCAGTACGTTCTGAAACAATTCTTTCTATAACTAAAATTTTCGGCGCTACGCGCGCATTCATTTTCAGTTCTAGCTAACTGTAGCGCCTGCCATTTCCAACATACTGGATTTATTCAACGTTAAGGTTCCACAAATATTGTAGTCGTGTTTAAATAGAAACACGAAAATGAAATTCTAACCTCTTCTTCCTATCTTTTGGAAGATCTTCAACCTGACCTTTGTGGCAAATATATGTTGTAAGGAAAAAGATTTTTCAGTTTCGCCTGGGAGTCTTGATGGGTAATATGAAAAATGTACTCCCCGAAGAAGACCATGCAGTCACACCATCAGATTTCTTGGTTGGCTCTTAAGAAAGAAATGGTTTGGTTTATGTCTGTTGCATTGTTTATGACGGTTAATCGGCCTCGGTATAAATCTCAGCTTCGGAGGGTGTGGCCTCAGAGGGTGTGGCCTTGGGAACTGTGGCCTCTACCACAACGATGGCCACTACTTGCAATGAAGACAGAATGATTTCATCATAGGCCAGGCTACTAAAATTTCAAAAATAAGCTTGGGGATAAATTATATGCCCTTCGTGATAGCAAAGCAGTCCCGAAGCCAGATAATGCGTCATAGGGGAGATAGCTCTCGGAGGAAGATGTGGGGTGAGAGATATTTGACAGTGGGGATATGTTAAGGCAGTAACAGTTATGTAATAAAAATTTTCCAAGGGAGGAAATAGTTAGGTGAGAGGCCCTCCATGCGGCATCTCTTGACGCTGCGGGCCTGGACCAAAGTTGATCAGTACGCACGCTGCACCAAAAAATGGCGCATTTGATCGGATTAAGTGCCGGTAATCGATTAAAGCAAAAATATGAACTGAATACGAATGAGCTTGTTCTTACCTTAATCATCGCTTTCAAGTCATCTCCACTAGGTTATGATTGCTACTAAAGTATGTCTGATATCACGGCCCAGTCTTGGAGGATCATTTTTGGGGGGCTATTTCCAAAAAGGGAGCATCTAGAAACGCGTCACCATCAGTTGGTGTATAACGCACAAAAAAAGAAAGGTAATTTGCCGAAATGGGCACTTCGCAGACCTGTTATAAGTGGGATCTTAATTCCAAACATTATATTCAGAGATCTCATGTTGTAGAAATGTATACTTCTAAAAAAGCCTGCATGAGGGGAAGCCATAATTATGTAAACAGCGGCTAAGATTCTGTGATGTCATATTTTTGAGGCCTTAACTGTACTTTATAGTTGTTTACCTTATCCCCCATTTTGATATCTTTAAGATTTGTTCTGGCCACAGACTATTCTTTGGCTCATCACGTGCTGTTTGTGGCCTGATATGCAGCCAATTAAGAAGGCGTGTCCCTCATTTAGGATATCTTGATGGTGGTGCAATATTGCTCACATGGAGGGCATGGTGGAGCAATTTGGGAAATAATCAAGGGTGTTTAGTATGCAAGTAGGACGCCCCCACTCACTGGAGCTGCCTCAAAGGGTACCCCATCTGTGGTGTGTAAAATACGTCAAGACAAAGCACCATGGCACAGTAAATGGAGAGTTATGACCCACCGTTAAAACTGTCGAGTAGAAGCTGCTGCGAGCAGCAAAATTCTGCAGGGTTCCGTCAGGGCTAATTGATCGTTTACAGTAGAGATATACCAATAAACCGTAGTCATTTGTCTCACATATTGCTCACATGGAGGGCTAAATCCTCAAAAAGTAACGCTATATGACCAGGGAGTTGCTGTTTGACAAATAAATTCTCCCTGATATGACGTCATGAACGCCTTCGCAAAATGGGGGCAAATGTCATCCTTCCCAAAAATGTTTACAGTTTTTAGCCTTTTAGAGTCAGCTTTAAACTTTTTGGTAAAAGTGCTTAGCAGGAGCTATACTAAAGGTCTTGGTTTTATTTTCTAGGGCGGCGATATCGTGCAGACAAAAATGCAATTCTTTTGAATGCTTCAGAGTTTTATCTTTGAAAATGATCATAATTTACTACTGTTTGTTACAATCAGGATGTCTGAGTTTAAGAAAGCCACGGACGGAGATGAACAAGAGAGATAACATATAAAGACAAACTAAACATCTTATCGATTCTCCTGTCTCCTGTAATTTGCTTACTTTTCGGAATGATCCGGCTTAAAACACCGTCACTCATAAAAGCAATCTAGTGGCTTTCGAATTCCAGTTTAATGGTGTGTAGCTGTATATGATCTCTCAACCCCATCCTGATTCGATTTCGAAAACACTTTAGCCCGGAATGGAGATACAAAGTTTTTATTCACTTATATGATTGTTCCTGCACAACATTTTACACTTTTACAACAACACTTTGAGTGCACTGAAAATCTTACTTTGCTGCAGTGTCATAAATTATTTGTAACTAGTACACCTTTCACTTTTATATCATGAGGTAAACAAAACCTTACATCACATCCTTGCATAAAAGCTGTCTTTTCTTTCCTTCGGCCCAGTCGCCCTCCTCCTCAGTTTCCTGGCCTCAATACCCTCCCTGTTCCCGGGAGGGAAGCTGAGTTGCAAGCATTGACGCACCCAAGGAGGAGGCCCAAGGGGCTTGGACCCCCCGAAGGGTCGTCGGTGTTTTTTATTAATTAGATGAAAATGTATTTAAGCTATAGTTTTCAACCGAAGTAAGGGGCCGGGCGAATTGTTTAATTCTAAAACGTTAAAAACTAACAGACTTGATTATATTTTGACAATCTGCCAATACTGTTAAGGAGAAGGGTTTTCCATTCAAGGAAATACTGACAATACAATTTCCAGGAGCTTACTTGCGGAGCATGGGAAGGGCGATTTCCGGCGATCTAGTGGGTATTTTTGTCCAAAAAGTTTCTGGTACGCTCGGCGCCAATGATGGTGGCGCTCCGCTAAGATAGTCTATCTACAATTCTCAGTCCCCGCGTCCAAAATCCTGGGTGCGCCACTGGTTGAAACTTGAGGTTAGCCCATCTCATATATGTGGGTCCCATTTGTGCAATACTTTTTTTGTATCGAAATCAAGAGTCGATTGATCATCAAACTGAGATGCGATTACGCATCTGGTTCATTTCAGACTGTTCACATCAGAATAATTTTCTAAATTTTAAATTCTTAGTTATTCGTTGTTCACACATTCCACAGGCCGAAAAAAAAAACCGTGAGAAAAATTTTGAGAGAGAGTAAAAGAAAAAAAAAACAAAAAATTGGCAAGTGAACCTGACAAAGTATTGCTCCCTGATAACAAAATAAAACTCTTAAAAAAATTACCAATGTAGTATATTCAAAGGAATTTATGGTGCTGAAAATAATTATAACGAAAATTGAGGTAAGGCGCTTGGGGAATTCTATCAGTGTGAATGCTTTTATAGGTAACTTTCTCAAAGTTGTCATTTCCATTAGATTATGTCCTATTTGGCGCCTCTTGATATACAAAACAATTACCTTCCGTTTGTAAGTGTTCAGGCTTTTGAATCAGCTATTGTGTAATTTTCTTTCTCTGAGATAACTTCGGCATTCTTTTTCGTGGCTCTTACAGGACTAAAACAAACAAAGAAAAAACATAAATCATGAGTCCGTAGCTACAAAAAGTTCCAGAATGCTCTACTTATAACTGCAACCTGTTAGCTAATTAGGTTACTCAACAAGAAAGTGTGTATGTCAACAAACGTGGGCTAAAGAAATTGGAGTCCTCAAACAAGACTGTGACCACGATCCAATCAGAAAAACAAATTAAGCCCTGGGACAAACGATCATACGCGAAGTTGATCGATCAAGACGGTTAATTTTTGTTTTACCTGAGGTACCTTCCAAATATTTACCTCGTCGTTTTGTATGGCTTGATGCTTTTACCTGGGAATACCAGGTTATTGATTTTGTACTGCCACTCGATATTGTGAAAAGAAAATACTTTTGTGAAATCCAGAAGACAACTTTAATAAAAATGACCCCACTTTTATTGAAGTATCTAAATACATATACACACTCTTTAATGAGACATTTGAAACATTTTAGCATATCTGTAGTATCTTGACAGAGGGGTAGCACCAAGCGGAGGTAGGGGGACATGCCTCCCCCGTCGGGAAGGCTTCCCCCTCCGTCGGGGAAATTTTCCGGTTTCCGTTGGGGATCCGTCATGTGTACGGTAAAATATGTAGTTCCCGACGAGACCCGGTCGTCCCAACGATTTACTTGATTTTGCTCCAACTTAGTACATATTTTTCAATAAACACCCCAAAATTTTTCCATTAAAAACCAAAGTTTTTCAAATTTTATATAATAAGAGCCCCAAATTTTCTAATATTTTCCGAAAGAGACATAAAATTTTCGGCTTGTTAAGGGCGCCGAAAACTTTTAACTTTATTTGGACAACCCGTCGCCCTTGTCGAGGCTTCGGGTTTGCTGGACCCTGTCGGGGAACTTGGCCCCCTATCTGCCGCCACAACTGTCTTGACGGGAAATGAGTTTATTGTTGTGTACATGTAACAGCACTTTCATTCTTCTTGTATTTGTACGTCTCTTGAAAAAAAGCTCTCTATCAGTCTAAAGGAAACCAAGCCCCTTAATACCGATATTTCATGACACTGTCGGTCTTATAACGCTCCCTGCGGAGCAGGAATAGTTTCTTACATAATCGTGGCTTTACTAACTAAAAAGAGAAACCAGGAAATCCTCATCAGATGCAACATTTTCCTGGTCGAATTAGGACTGGTGAAAAATCTTGCTCGGAAATCAACATTTTACTTCTTAATTACCAGGATTTGTCAATTGGTTTGGCCATTTTAACAAGGTTTGATTGGATCATCACTGACCACGAGAGGTTTAATTTAACCAAGGTATTTTTAGTCACGTGCTCACCAGGTTCAAGTCTGCAGACGTTCTGACACAGCACGTCTTAATAAGCGATGAAGGTTTCGACAAAACAATGTTTGTACGAAACACGTTACGCTATAAAAGCTTAAAGACAGAACATCACGTGACCATATGTGTCGCCAACGTTGAAGCAAATTTGAGAAAAAAAAATCAAAATGGTTTTATTCTGTTCATTAATTTTACTTGAGCCTTGCCTTTTATTTGAAAATTTCCAAAGTTTCTTGCATAATCTGCCGATACTGAACCACTTGAGAAAGTCCAAACACAGGAGACTTAGGATGCAGTCATATTGCTAAGCCTAAACGTGTACGTACTATGGCAACCCTCTACGCATAGGACGTGGTGCGTTTGTCCATATCATAAAGAAATACATTTATCCAGACAGCCTACTGAGTACACGCATATGCACTGAACCATAAGACAAATAATCAATTTCATACGGTACCTATGTACGTATTCAAAGTTAAATGCACCAACAACTTCAACATAACCCAGTAGTCTTCTGCATTTCATTAGGCAATTTGAAAATAAATATTTATACGTCGATCGCAATTTCACAGCCAATTTTCATTTTGCTCAAAGTTGCCTCGCAAAAAGCCACAGAGGTGATGGAATATATTTCAGATACTCCTCAAGCGGCAACTAGGGGATTAAATGTAACATTTACCAAGCAATGTAGCACGGAAAATATCGCTGTTAACATAGAAAAATGCACGTGCTAACAGGCTTATGACATTATCAGTAATACATCAAGAGGATATTTTAATATTTCACAAGGAAAGCTTAAGGAGATGTCTGGGAGCCTAGTTAACAGTTTGATATAAAAATGCCCCTCAAGCTGGGCATCTGGGAGTCCTGGGAGCCTAGTTAACAGTTTGATATAAAAACGCTCCTCAAATTTACCCTGACATGTTTGCGGGTTGATATCTTTCCAAGTGGGAAATTTTCATGGTAGACACACTCTACTCTTTGTGAAATGTTTTCCCATTCTCATATGGTTCTATCATATTAAGGTCCTTAATTGAAAATACGATAACCAAAAAGACCATGGGAGAGGGTATACAGGTATACCGGTAATCGAAATTCTAGAGAATCCCCAAAGCTAGACTCCTTAACAATTACTTTTACATAGGAAAATTTTGCAATATTATATATATTATAGCAATTTCAAACTATGCATCTAGTTTTGTGCTGGAGGTAACTATATCTTGTGTGTATACGTTTTATATAAAGGTGTGCAAGAAGAATTTATCCAGGGAAGGGAAAAAGATTTTCCAGAGAATTGATCTTCTTGGCCAATAATCATGATTTTTGCCGTAAAATGCTATTTTTTGTCCTGAAATGGACAATTTCTTCAGGATGTGGGGGAGGGGGGTTGTCGTCCTCCTTTCATCGATGGAAGGGATAACAGGATATAAAGAGTCACTTCAATAGAACACTAAAACATGACTAAACGCTGAAGCCCGGTTTAAACTTCCAAATTTCTACGCGCTATAAAGCTATAAGAACCATATATGGTCATCCCTTGCTATTCTGGACCAATCACAGACAATTTCAGAGATAATCAGTGTTTAACTCTCATAACTTTGTAGTGCTATAATGCAGTTCGAACCAGCCTCGAAGGCCCTTTTATACTTCCAGCGTTACTCCTGAAGGAGTTCTGCTCCCCAAAGGAGTTACGTCCCCTATGGGTATAACAAACTTAATTGACCAACCCCTCGACCTTCAGAACTCTCCATTATGAGTCTGTCTGTCATGCGTGGCACGGTTCTAGACTAGCTGAAAAGAACAAGTGCTACACATGATCATAGCCAAAAGGCCGAGAAACGATTTCAAAATCGGCCAAACTGTCAAAAAACTGAATCAAAATCAGGTCTTAAATAATATAGAATGTTTGATTGGAACTTCTTTTGAATTTATCCATGTCATTCTTACGTACCACGTATTTATTTGAAGTTGATAAGGAGTACAAGGAGTTATACCGAAACACAATTTTTAAATACCAGCTAAATCTTAGCATAAACCTCACTTACTTCCGTGAAAAGTAGACTTACGCATCTCAAGTATTTCAGAACATACATGGTGAATATTGCATGCCAGTAATGAAGACAATTCAGTGACAGAGCTCAGGCGCGGATCCAGGTGGAGGCGCACCCGGCGCACGCCCCCTTTTTTCGACGACCAACGATTTTTTGACCAACAATTTTTTTTGGCCTGAGCAAATAAGCAAATAGATATGGAAAATATGCTTCCCAGATGCTGGAAAATCGCATTTAAGCGCATCTAGAATTCAGATTTTCTGGGGGAGGATCCCCAAACCCCCCCGCCGTGGCTTTGCGCCTTCGACGCTCGCTCGTCGGCCTTCAGCCGACGGTGTGTGCGCCCCCTCTTTCTCAAAATCCTGGATCCACGCCTGGAGCTACTGTGTTGAAGTCATGTTAGTCAGTCGTTCTCGCTAATATGAGGATTGCTTGATCATTCGTGGGATCTGTCCCACTTAGTCAGTCTGGGAGGCGACCATGTATGACATGTATTATCTATTATGGACGGGTCTGATGGCAGCGATCCAGCCATTTTAAATCTTAGTGTCCCGTCAGGGAACGTAGCTTCTTCGGGACGCAAAACCCCTTTCGGGGTATCGTTTGGTTTTTAGCCGTCGGTTTTATCCAGCGGATGAGATGAAAATTTATGCCAGTTATAAAGATGATTACTGAAAGATATACTTTCATCAAATTATAATTGCCATAGATGATTTCCGACAGTGGGGTACCTTACGGTACTTCAAATTGGGGTGACTAAACTTGCCCTTTAAGTTGTCTTAAAATATGTGTTTATTTCAAATAGCATCTGAAAAAGTCACATTCTCGAAAACTTTTACCTAAAAAGACAACCTTTTGTCTTGAAAACTGTTTTTGCTAACAGTTCAACAAATTATCAAGGACACTGAAAGTTTCATGTATGTGGTAGAGACGTGTTTCTTGTCATTGTAGAGCTATCAAAAATATCGACAATAGTTTATGAAGTGACACGGCTCCTTACTGCAGAAATGTCTAGAATTAATAACAGTAATTAATCTTGGGATAAAAGAAAGGCCAACTGTATTACACATACATGACAAAAATGCGTCAAAATACAGTAAAGATGGACAGCCATGACACTGAGAGAAAAAGAAATTAAAACGTTTTATTAGTCGAAAAGAAGTAAACAAAATTTACTTCAATTACGTATTTACAGATGATCAAAATGTCTGCCGAGCGGGTTGTTTACTTCTACTCACGTTTTCGTAATCACATAGAACAACAATTTATGGGAAAGGATTTCAAACGTAACATTTTCAGACGAATTGTCCAATTAGAAGCACAAGCGTGCTAAACTTTGCTCATGGTCATGTGACTAAAACATCCTCATTCATCAAACATAATGTCAAGGTGGAAGTGTTAGTCTAGAAATATCAATTTTCCAATCAGGATAAATTTCCCTGGATTTTATTTTCTTCTATATAAGGGAAATTGCGTCGAAATGGCAAAACAGAAAATAGCCTCCGTCTTTATTTATCCATTTGGTGTCACCTGCAAACTCTGTCAATTGCTTTTCTTCCCCAAAATGTTACGTATTTTATTAATTTATTAATATTCCATCATTTGAAAGTTTGGAAGTTTTAGTGAAGAACGATTCATGTGCCACAAAACAATGACTTTTGTTAATTAGAACGACGTTTCTTAAAAGTAAATGTACCCGCTACCTTCTTTACAATTGCCTTTATATGTATATATATATATATATATATGCATAATAACAATGAACAGACAAACATCCAGACAATTGCGCGCGTGAATCCCGATCGTTAAGAGTCATAGACTACAACAATCCTTTATCATTCTTCATAT
>WURT03026002.1:0-15542 GCA_009936505.3 Holothuria glaberrima | reverse complement strand
AGTGTGCCCACTCTGATCCGATAAATCGGACCTGCCGTATAAAACATTCAGTTTCCATCAAACATTATGAAATGAAGGAAGAACGAAGTATTTCGTCTGACATCCCTTCCCCCCCCCCCGCCACGTGATGCAAGCCTCTCCGATCGCACACCTATATGAATGACAGGTTTCCACATTTCGGTCCCGACGTAGGCAGTAAGCACATCAATCCCAACCTTAGTAACACGTCTGGGTAGTGGCGTGGCAATGTCGATTGAAGGAAACTTTTTTTCTTTTTTCGTAGTATGCAGGTATCAATGTACGTACAGCAAACAGCAGCAGTTTAGCCACGTGTATTGGGCCTCGAGAGTGTAACATTCTTGAGCAATGGCCGTCGAGTGGACTGTTTGTCCGCGGGAAGGCTGCGAGGCAGACCCTTGCCCGAACGGCGGACTTGTATTGTTCCTGCACCCTCACTGACCGCACTCGCAATACCAATATATATGGGCCATTCAGTGCAAGGTTTTTCAGTATATACCGTATTAGGAACAAAAAAAGGTTTCATCAGAAAATATATTGTGTACAACACAAAAAAAAAAAACAAAAAAAAAAAATTGAAAGTAAAAAAATAATACGAGCGGACGAGAAATTACGTGCGGGCGGTCGAGGACAAACAAACATTTTTTTAGGCCTAAGACCTAAGTTATTTACTCTTTCAAAAGTTCTTGTGATGAGAACCTGTCTTACATTGGTAAAACTAAAAGACACTAGGGAGCACTTATTCGGTAAATCTGCTATCAATGACCATATTAGTGCTTGTGTACATTGTAAAGAATGTAAATTTCGGTCATAGGAACTGGCAGCACTGAATTTGAGACTTAAGTAAAAAGAACTACATATTAAGAAGAATGCACCTAGCCTGAACAGTCAACCATTGGCGTAGCCATGATTTTGTTTAGGGGGGCGGGGGCTAACAAAAAATGGATCAATATTTTGGGAAAAAAACTTTAAGGGTATTGCGGGAGACTCTGTTAATTTTACCACTTTAACTCCTAAAAAAGTTTTAGACCCCACCCCCATTTAGGAGCAAATGAGCCTTTCTTGAGCTTAATCAGCCAAAATGATCAAAATGGCGGCCATTTTGAATTGGCTGGCTACCCCCACCCCATACACATGAAAAAAATAGAGCACATACTTTTCTGATTTTCTGATGTCTACTCTGCCATATCAAAGTTTTACAAAATATAGCAAAAAAATGCAAACCCAAAAAAGGCTACAAAACGGCCTAGACTGATACGGGACTTAGCGCTCCGTCACTAAAGTCAGGAGGGAGTTTTCGATTTCAGGACGGTAGACAAAGAGGACGGAATGCGCAGCAAATAACTGGACTGCGCATGGTCGGAAGAGAACATCGCTCCGTCGTGCTGATTTTCATATCACCGATTTAACGTTCGGTCTAGGAACAGGATGGTACAGGGGTTGCCATGGTAATTTCCCCCGTCCATACGTACGTGATTTTGTGACTTTAAATTTGCAGACTAGCTGCACAGACTCATTGGTATCTTCCTATTTCATGGTAACATCAGATGTAACCGACATTAGTAAAAAAAAATAAAGAAAACCCGTGTTATTTACACTCCTGCTTTACAACTTGATACGACTTAACGCTGAATGGATAATTAACAATATACATGAAAGTACAAACATGTTGTATGAATAGCTAAACCGAACGGAAGGCTTTTAAAACGAGAGGTAAATTTATAGCAAATTGAACTACAGAAGTCTACTGTTTGAGATCGAAAGGTACTGACATGTAAAGCACATAACGCTTCTACCAGTATATTCCTACAGTGTTATGAACTGAATGGGAAGTGATCAATACACCCTAACCTTGTTCGTATTTGGTGAATCAATTTTCCAGCCATTTTGTTCAAATGGCAGGGTAACTTTATGTCCTTCAAACATCACTAAACTATACATAAGGGTATTGGTCACTTCCGTTGTATAAAGGCAAAGCATAACTGTCAAAGTGGATATATGAATGTAATGTTTCCCCATCTTTCTCTCTTAATTGACCTACAATGTTTATGTGCCTTTCATATGTTCTATCTAACTTACATAAATAAGTCATTTTACAAGCTGCAAGGATAGTCAAACTAATGCACATTTTAAGTGAAACAACCGGTGATCAGATTTTACCGTTGGTTCAGTTACTCTTGATAAGAATTTATGTTCATCAGTAACTACATCAACCAAACTTACAAACTTTAATTAAATGTTGCGTTTTCCATCGAATGTTAAACATGCATAGGTATTTTCTTTTTGCCTCCAATAGTTGTTTTTCGTCACATATCGTAGTTGACATACCGTCAAGCCTGTAGCCAAAGGGCGGGGTGTAAAAGGGTAGCCCCTCTGGAAAAATCCGTCTCCCAAGAAAATCATAAGTTATCGTTGCCTTAAAGGTCTTATTCAGAGGAAAATGCATTTTCGTCTCATTCGAAGTGAGCAGAAACTGTTATTTGTTCTGTTTAACACACACTTTGAATTTTCGAAATAGCCCTTTGCATTGCTGAGAAAATACGTTATGAAAATACGACATAATGGCTAAAAATCGTATTTTCAAATGTCGCAATGAAAACGGGGCGCGGCTTAGGTCAAGCGTGTAACGTACTGGCCGGAGTCGTGTACAGCAGTTTACATGCGTGTATACGAGCTTCTTGTGTTCAGTGCGACCTTTGATATATTGATAGACAGATGGCGGGTAATGTTGTAATTGAAAGAGACGTGATGAACAGTAATACTGAATAAAGTAAATTTTAAAGATAATCATGTTGCATAACAGTTAACATTAATCTAGTTTTTTTTTTATTATTATTCTGCCATGGCCAATTTACTACCTCAGTGCGGAACATTACAACCCACCATGCTACTGCTGTGAAATGTGGGTAGACTAATCCTGGTTAGGTTCAAATGAGGTCCCAGCCATGGAACATCATAAATAATATACGCCCAGGCTATGAGATGCCCATTTCGCTGGGAACTCGTGTGTTTAGGGCTGACATCGGTGTTCAGGCTACAACAATGACAAGTTAAATTCAAACTCTACTTCGTTCTTTGAGATGGGAAGACCTTCACTCCTTCCTGGTGGTGTGCTAAATGGAATAACCGGTACGAATTGTGGGGAAGGGGGTTACCTTCAGCTCTTTCCACTTCCGAAATTCGGCAAATATGCTGTTTTCTTCCGCGAATTCACTTGCATGGAAATGCTTTGAGCATAAGCGGCTGTGCAAACTATGTGACAAGCCTAGTCCAACGCCAGTAAAATCTCTACTTATCGCCCCCTTATGGAGCCTTTAGGTCCGCACGCTACCTATTTTTTTTATGAAATTTTCAAAAACTTGTAGTTTCATTTTTATTTAACCTACAAATACCATTTAAAATTACAGAATAGACTACAGATGGCTTTTTGTGGTCCATGTAATTTGGGAGCCAAGTTTGACAAATAGGTCCGAAATTAGGTTAAAATGTCCATTCCTTTCCAAAAATGGCACCAATCGCGAAATTTTACATCGAAATTTCAACCTTAATGATCATAACTTTCTGTCAGACTCACAATCCTCATTTTTACTAATGATCTGAGCCAAAGGTATCAAAAGCGCTCTCTGGATAGATTACACCTCAATGTTGTGTAGTTTTCGAGAAAATTTAAAAAATCCACCAAATGTGACCCAAAATCGGCTGTTTTAGCTCCAAAAAAGCCGGCAACGGAAGGAAATTATATCTCCGTCAATTTTCGAGCCAATTTCAAAAATTTAATTAAAGGAAAACGGCCTGCACCGGCCTCCGAATGATTCTGGCCTGGTACGGGAGTTTGGGAGTTTCACAACAGGCGTAGTTACCTTGTATAAATTCTGACCACATAAGTAAGCGCGAAGTTCAAGCATTGTAAGGATAGCGTAAATACTACTCTTCGAATGGAATGGGAAGGATTCAAGGTCGGCGGTAAGAGTCTTAGATGAAAATCTGAGGGAAGTTTCTTGTAAAGTTTTGCACAGGGTTAGTTTATTTAGCATAATTTGGCCCTGTAGTATACACGAAGCATTACAGAGCGCAAAAGTATATGTATGGCGATGAACGTTGAGAAAACGCGTGTGTGCGATGGGTTATCGAACCTGACATATGCCCGATGACGAGATTTACTGCCTCTCCACGTTGGAAACAGGAAAAAACTAATCCTAGGGGTATTCTCTGTATCTATCAGCCCCTGAGTATGCAATTCTTTACCACTTCCGATCACCATGTAAGAAAAAAGCACTTAGCAGTAAGCCTATACATACTAGCTAATGTAAATGATCGGCCCGACTCTGGCCAGTGACGTCACAGTTGACCTTTCGAAGAAAACACTTGACCTTATCGTTTCAGTTTCAACCAAAAACAGTAAAGTTTTCAGAAAATGTTAAAAAATAGAAGACACCATTTTTTCCCTCCGTTTTTTCAGTAGAAAAATAGTATAAAAATCTAGTTTACCTAATATTATGCTCTTGAGTCGATTGCAAGACCCTTATTTGCCTCTAAATAAGATCTTTAATGCATTTCATTTTATCTTGCCCCTAAAATAAATTTTGCCCCACCCCAATGGAAGCTATCTCGTCCCCTTCAGTGCCTTGTCTGGCCACAAGCCTGCACATCATTAGTTTTGGAAGGTACATTGTACGCGCTTCACGTCATGATTTTAGAGGGCAATCTATAGTCGTTGCATACGGATGACGACTTATTGATTCTTTGCCGAAGGTAAAGGGAATCTATGCAATCACGCGGGTGATTGTGTGCGTGTGTATGTGTGTGTATGTGTCCGTGTTTGTGACTTTTGACTTGTAGACACGATTGAAATCATTATTGTTTTGGTGAAGGTTTCAGTTTCAGTTTATTTCCTTCCTTCTCATGACAAAATTTATAGATTGATTAATATACACATTTATCAGACAAATATAACACAATAAAACATAACAATATATTAACACAATAATATAACGGTAGTTAACTGAGCAAATTAATAATGAGATCATAGCAAAGTAAGTACTAACAGAACTGTGGGGTGAGAAGGGAGAGGGACCAGAAGTAAGTTGAGAAACTTTTCTAGTCTGGTCCCTAGAAGTACAGAAGTATAGAGTGTATTTTCACAAGACTTAGGGTTAGGCTTAGAAAATAAAAATAAAGAGAGAAAAAAAATAATTACATAAAAAACTTATCAAAATTATCTAGTTATCCAGTTAACAGAGAATTCAGTTTCTTTTTAAAAGTACTTAAACTGGCAGCACTTCTTATGTTATCGTTTAAAGAGTTCCATAGGGAAACTCCTGAGCTTCTTACTTGGGAATATGCAAATTGAGTTCTGGTGAGGGGTTGAGATAAATTATCTTTACTCCTAGTTGAGTAACTGTGAAAGGGGCTATTTGTTTGAAAGAAATGGCTGAGGTCGATAGGCAGGGACTTTTGAAAATGTTTGTACAAAAAATACCAAGCTGATAGTTATAAAGGTCCTTCAGAGTTAACAATCTATGATAACGAAAAAGTGGTTGTGTATGGTCGTAGAATGCAACATTTGAAATAAGACGAATGGCACGTTTCTGAAGTACGGATAAATGCTCGAGGTAGGAACTCGCTGAAGATCCCCATAAAAGTAAACTATAATCGAGGTGTGGGAGTATTAAAGCATTCTAAATAATCATCAGTGTCTTACAGGGTATATAGTGTCTTACTTTACCAATTACACCAATTATCTTAGACACCTTTTGCGAAGGTCAAAGGTCATGAGAAGTCACCAGAGGTCAAAAACTGAAATCCTTGTTAACACGATATCTCTAGGTAGAGAGCATGGATGCTTTTCACACTTGGCATGTGGATGCGTTATAGTTAAAAGATAAACCCTATTGATTTTGGTAAAGGTGAAATGTTATCTGGGGTCACGGGAGGTGAAAATACGAAATTCTTAAAAACTGCTTGTAAACACGATATCTCAAGATAGCAATGATGGACAATCTTCATACTGGCATATAACTTTATCACATTAAAAGAAAGAACTCTATTGTTTCCAGTGGAGGTCAAATGTCACTTGAGGTCGTCAGAGGTCAAAAACCGAGAACCTTGAAAACATGATATGTTAAATTAAGACAGGGAGGATGGATCATTTTCCTATTTGGTATATAGATGTGTTACTTTAAGAGAAAGAGAACCCTCCGGGTTTGTTGTAGGTCGAAGGTCATATGAGGTCATCAGAGCTGAAACTTCGAAAACCTCGTAGACTAAATAGACAGTGGGCGGTACCTCCAAATTGTGTCCGGCGTTTGGCTACAAAAGAAAAGTTAAAGTTGAATTTTGTACCATTTCAAAGACAAAGCTATAGAGAAAAACATTTATTTTTTCACAAGCATAACTATTACAGTAATAATTCTTATTTGAAGGACCTAATTATGAATACGTGTAAAGGACACTGTGACTATAGGATGATTAGAAATATATACTGAACGAGTTCTTTGACTGCGTAGTGGATTAGAGCTCGGTTTCTCACGCAGACGGTCCCGTGTACTGTTCTCTCCTTGGACATGTTCTTTGTTTTCATTTTTGTTATTCCTTTTTGGTAGGTTCAAAGGTCATTTGAGGTCAGCAGAGGTCAAGGTGTGAAAACATCGTAAAAAAAATGAAACAGTCAAGAAGTGTAATTTTAGGGATGAACCGAGTCAGTGCAACAAGTCATTCCCTTTCATCAAAGAATCATTAAGCCTTTGGGCTTTCTGGTTGTGATCATACCAGCAAAAGGTGTTGCCTTCAGAACAATTGGCAGATTGTAACAGATGGTGGCAGGTACCATACCTTCCGGCCTCCTACGGCAAGCCGTATTAACGTTACCTCACAATTTCATTTGAGTGGAATACAGCACACTTAAGTGGAATTCAACTCTACTTCAGTGGGATATGATTTCAATAGGGTTAAATGATAAAAAATCCGTTGGAATTATTTGAATATCTTTTACAGTTCTCAAGATATATTTCGTCAAAGTTTGACCATTTGTGGGAATTGTTCATTAGCTATGCAAAAATATAATGTGGCGTGTTGCACAGTGTATGTATTTTTTATTCCTTTATAAATTATCTGTTAATTACTTAATAGCTAGTTTCTAGTTTTGTGTTTCATGTGGATATTTTCAAAGAACTAAATAGCTACTTCCGAAATTATCCCCCGGGGCATCCCAAAATTACAGCTGTCCTTGGAATGAAGGCTAAACTAACAAAGGATAACATCACACCCAGTTGACCGGTCCCTCTCTGTACGTCACAAATTTGCATAAGCAGCTCATGTTTATTCATGATATAGCTGAAAAACAGTAATTGTCTTGTAAAGTGGTCAATATTTAATGGATTTTAATGGGGATTGCGGCTATTTTTTTTTTATAATTTTTAATGCTTTTTACACCAAATAGGCAAGCATCACATTTACATGTCTACAGACCTTTAGTGATCTAAATATGGGCGTAAGTAGGTGGATGAGTTGTGATTTTCAATCGGCTACTTGCCAGAAGAGCCATTTGCCTATGATAGAGGAGATACGCTCGATGTTTATAGCAATTTCATTGGTCAGATTTGTGTGTTCATAGACATTATAACGACTCACGTACAAGCTTTATTGTGTTTTTTATGTTGGGCAATTACTATATGCAAGTAACATTCGAGAGGTGTTGTTGGGAAGAATTTCGCATGGAAAATTAAAGTTACTATCTTACGGTACTTTTAAGGCCCTACTGGCCAAAGACAGAAAAAATTCCTTGTATTAAATTCCCCCTATTAAATTTACCTCTAGGGATTTATTTATTTCGATTCGAAAGTTCGCGTTCACCTACGATTAAGGCTAGGCCTCGTATTTACTGCATGAGCCTCCACGGATCTAGCGTCGGCATCAAGCCTTTGTATCTGTGGTATTCAAGTTGCTACTACTTACTATTAATTTTTATTATGTTGCTATGTCGTCTTAAGGAAATTGACCAATGAAATCGCTCCTATTATTGTTGTAACTAGCAGAACCAGTCCCTGTTGTCGACCTCACTAACGGTATCGCTCGTACCGCTCGACGAACACAACGGCAAACATTGGTTAATCAAACTCTTACCAAATGCAGTGGGAAGGTTAAAAAATGTATCCCTTCCTGTTTGAAATAATTGCTGCAACGTACCTATTTTCAATGATTTGGAGTCTACACCTAGGTGTACTGCAGCATTCTGTGCAATTGAAACAAGCTTATCATGTTACATAGGCGCCATGTTTTGTTGTTCACAGTGCAGTAGTACATAGTACGTACACACATTACTACATACGCATAACCTGTAACTAAATATTCATAAGTTTCTAAATACGGGGTTTTCTGATTGGTTTGTTAAATTAAAGTAAGAGTAATAGTAAGAACAACGTTATTTCTCGAATGTAGGAAATTAAAGATCTCGCACATAAAAGTTCAGAACAATACAAAAATAAAACAATATAGTTAAGAATACAGATGGAAAAACAAAAGTAAGATGATTAACATAAAACAACTAAGATGGGAATCATAAGCGTAGGAAGCAATATGAAAGTGGGGGGGGGGGACAATTTTTGGGCTGTGCACCTCGCCCTACCCCTAGACCAAAACATACATTTTTGATGTGAAATTTTTTGCCCTTTTCTACCTGAAAGAACAATTTAAAAAAAATAAGTAAAATGGACAAAAATAAAAGGAACATTTGTATGTCATAACTCATATTAAAAAAATGAAACTGCGTATTATATAAAATAGAAATCTTTGTTTTTTGCCAACCATTGTACACCCAACAACTGCAGTACATCTATGCCTTCTGGAAAGGAATATTGATATATATATATATATATATATATTCTAGCATGCCATCTAAAGTGGGGGCGAAAGAGGGTTTCCGCCCCCACCATCGAGAGGGGCGGTCGCAGCCATTGTTTACAGAGGGAGGTGAAAGAAACTTCAGCCGGAAAGACTCCGCAGAGGCTAAGTACAACTCAAGACAAAGCCACAAAAGCCTGCCCTGAGTTTAAATTTTCTCAATACCATATAAGTGTGGGAGATTAGGAGCATAACCCAGATAGCACAAAGCATTGGCGTTATGTTGGATCAATGTTGGCAACCGTTAGCAACAGTTGGTATTATGTTGTGTAGGCAACTAAAGGCAGGGCCAAGATTTCGCCAACTATATGCAGCCAACAATTGTAAATTACATGTATTGCCTACATTTGACCAACATTTATAGGCCAACTGTACGGCATCATACATTAAACCAGTATTAAACCAATTTTGAACAGCCATCTGTTGGGTGCTTTACATTTAACCTACATTGAACAATTTTCATGAGACCAATCGTTAGTCATTATGTGTCCAACCAACATTCAGCCAGCTATATTTAGCCAACCGTCGGGCATTATATAATAGATCAAGGTTCAGCAGTTTTAAGTGACCAACCGTTGGCCATCATATGTTGAACCAACGTTGGACCAACACTTAAAACTATTGAAATTTCTATAGGTCGTCACCATTAATACCGTAATCAAACAGTATACGAGAATTTATGCATAGACCTATCAAAACAGTGAATCGAGGTTCAAAACTCCTCAACTGGTAATATCTGTGGTATCATCTTGTAAAATATAAAAGAGCAACATTGCCTTGTATGTGGATTGAAAGAGTTAAATTAAAAGTATTTCCTCAACTGATGTGCTGAATCTGAAGGACACTTAAATATCGGCCTACAACCTTTGGTTGGCCCAACGAGAACACTGGATTCCGGTGGTGGTTTGCTAAACGCTCACATTGGTTTCGGTTGGCAAATGGTAAACCAAATGGAGCCACCGAAAAATACTAAGCTGGTCATTTTGGTATCCAGCTAACCTCACAATTCTTTTAATAACAGCCATTTCATTTAAATTTTAGAATATTTTTCAAAACGTTCACTTACACTGTGTTCACTTACACTGTAGGAATTTGAGAAAAAATGTTTAAAATGCTTCGAAATTCTATCGGAACACTAGGTTTATATACCATTCATCTGAATGGAGCATTCCGAATTTTTCGAAGGAGATCGGAGTTTATCACTTAATGTAGGTCTAATTAAAATAAATCGTGGCTGGCAATGGTGAATTATTGCAGGAAATTATGTTTCTCAGTTGTACAATACAACATAAAAAAGGAAACATTAAAATATCATTAAGAAAATTGTATATTTAATCGTTAGTGATAACACACAAGTCTCACAGAATATATAATAGTCCAACCAATATTTTCATTTTATATAAGAAATTTCAATGAAAATCCTACTACTTTTAAAAATAGCTAGTACTAGCAATGCTGGAGATTGAAGAAGATAACTTCTCTGATATATTTCATTATGAATTGCTATAATGAGCAGTTAATTAAGAGAGGTTTTAGAAAGCGAGGCATAGTTTAGTTGGTGAGACGTTGGGCCGATCATTCTTTGCACTGATGGATGTGAATATTGGATATATGTTGGCAAAATTTTATTTACCCACTGTTGGAAACGACCAAATGTTTCCAGCTTAGACCGTTGGCCAAATGTTTGCCAGCTAACAGTTAACCCCACTTATTTAACCAACGTTACTCAAATGTTGAAACTAACAGTTGAGTAACTAATTTGCCAACGTTGGCCCGATGGGATAACCTTTGGTAGGCAAAATGTTGGCCCACTATAATATTGATTGTAGGCCCAATCTTTTTCCAATGAGCACCCAATCATTCAGATAACATTAGCCCAACCGTTTGACCAGCCAATTTCCCAGTGTTGGCCCAACATTATTGTGCCGTCTGGGAACTAACTGCACAAGTCATTATTGGCCAACCAGAGCGATGATATTGTTTGAAGTAATGTCAATCAAAGTGCAGTCACTGATTGTATTAGAGATAGGCCTATGATATTCGTGAATATGTTTGTTGTGTGATTATTCGTGAATATGTTTGTTGCGTGATTGCGAGGCCTTTAAGACCTGCTAATGCAGAAGAGTACCAACGATAAGCTGCGTAATAGGCTTACGTGTACTTCGGGTACTTTTGTAGTTTATTAGACGCTTTGAATTGAATTTCTATCTATAGAGTTGTCATTTACATATGGCAAACCTCCAGCAACTATAGCCTACTTAGAACATTGCTTTGTTATGCAAGGTGTTGCCACCATCACATGACAACTTTCTTTTTTTGAATAAAGCGACGGTTTTTTCTGACTTTGGCGATGTCAGCCAACCTTCAAATAAAGTGTAGCATAGTATCTCAACCCAAATACAGGCTACCTGAACCGCCCTTAGCTTGTCTTTGCCATAAGGTTGAGATCATCAGATCACGCGGGATTGGTAGAAATTAGTGGTGGCTGGCTTTAGCTCCAAAAACCAAACAAATTAGGACATTAAGTAAACATTTGTAAGTGTCGCAGGAGAACTTAGCTGGTACCACAGTCCTCATGGAAGAGCGATGACAAAATATCTTGTGTTAGAAAAAGGTGATGTATATGGAAAACCTATCAAGTAGTAAATGTTTTGTTTGAAACGAAGACCTTTGCTGGGATGGGCATTTTATTTCATCAGATGGGCACAACCATTACTTGCTATATTGGTTTATTGTTTTGGTAAACAAAATATGTACATCTTTCCCTCTTCACGAGAGCTACGGCAGTAGGCGATAAGAAGTAAGAATGCAAATTCAATTGCAGTCCTGCGTCCTGCAGATATATTTTGAAATTTGAATGAAACATTTTAGCTGATGATGGTGACCATGATAAGGGCAAATTTTAAATAAATAGGTAGTACATCTCATGTCACTTATTTTCAAAAGGGAAATGACTCGAGCAATTGTATTATAATTTCCCTCATAGAAATATTACAATGACTCGACTAGAGTCACTGAAAGCCTAGTAAATGACTCGATTCTACTCGACGCAAAATTGAGTGACTCCTTACAACTCTGAAGGTTGGTCAGGTTGATGGAGACGGTGGAAGTTGGTAGGTAAAGGGATGGCGGGAGTGGTTGTAGGGAAAGTGAAAACATTAAATCTACTTATGCTATCCTACAGAAAGTGATAATGAGGCAATTCCACTCAAGTCGTCGTATAGAAAGCCCTAGAAATAAGGCCATCTGTCTATGTTGGGTGTGCGCTAAGGGCGTCAAAAATTTTACTGAGCAGTTGGATTTCCGTATACGGTTTAGGTTTCTGAATTGCGTATATAAGGCCCATGGTGTGCAAAATGACGAACAACTAGTGCTGTTGGTGGCCCCCACTTCAGGGCTCCAGGTTACAAAAATAACAGTGGAGCACAGACGTCAATTCTTTGAGAGAAATTATAGATTAAAGTACTATTTTTTTTCAAACAATGCAGGCCCATAGCCAGATAAGGTACCGCATAAAAGGAGACAAGATACCTTCCAGGGAGCAAAATATAGCTGGGGGGTGAGATAATGCCAGAATGCATCGAGAAAGTATTAGTTTTTAATTCTTCTGTAGTGAAAATTTTACTAGGGTGTGCCGTCCCTGACTTCCTTGGCTACGGGCTTCCAACAATGTCCCTTGCTTCTTTAGCTAAGCTACTGTGATCATTTACAGTTTTCATTATGAGAGAAAACCAAGCGTTCCAACAAAATCAATATAACAGTAATGATTTACTTAATTTTACATTAAAAACGTGATCCATTACAGTAAAATTCTGTCATAATTTATCTGATCTCGCTTTCCTTTCTGTTATGCTTGATTTTAATTATTACATTTTTCTAAGATCTAGAAAGTGGAGGCAAATGCCCCTTGGCTCCCCCGTAATCCCGACTACGGGGTTAGGTGTTTTTCTTTGACGTGTAGGAAGGCATATAATAAGTGCCGGGAACATGTATAAGACCGAACTATTTATACAGCTCACGGTAGCCAGGGTACGTTCAATTTTCAAGGTAACTATGTTTTGGGGCAATCACCCCTTGAAAACTAACTTGAAGTGACTTTTTGTGGGTATGCAGAGACTATTTCTGTTTTCCTTAAGCAATTAACAATGAAAAAAGGAGCACTTTTTTCTTTTTCGTTAAAAATATCATATTTTTCTATCTCAACCTCCTCGATATATCTTTCTAAAGCGGGCTTTGGCTGCCACGAGGAAATCCTTTGTCACCGGGGTATTTGTACCGCAACGGATAAAATACGGATACCTTAGAAGAACATTCGAATGTTCTAAGATAAAGCTTTACCATATTACTTTCGATGTCACCGAATCGTAATATCAGTAAAGCTACCAGCTTCTCATTTCAGAAAAAAATTCTCAGTGCTCGCTTTGACATTTAGTAACAAAATTTCGTTTTCTTAAATTTCGCCTTTTCTCCAATGGTTTTATCTTTATAGTCAAAGATATATTTAGGCCAAAGTTTGCCATTTGTAAAATGTAATTTCTTTTTCGTTAACTCTGTATTTTCTCCGTAACGCCCCTGTCCCATCCCACCCGATTCGTTCCTTTTTTGTTAAAACTCATGATTTTTTTTTTTAGTTTTAGTGAAACAAGTTGCTGTTTTAAAGTAGGTATACAGGAAAGTGGTTTTATGTTTCATAAACAGTTTTAAGTATTAAAAATTGAATAACAATCCAGTTTGTCGTTCCAATGTTTATAAATATGTCGCATGTTGGTTAACAGGTTAAAAAATTGTATCTTGATTGTGGTGCAGAGAGGTCAATTACATATTTTAATTTCTGTGCGCCTTTCGAAGTTTCCCGTGTTACTCCCACGTTATAATAAATTCTGTGTTCAACTCCGGATTTCCGTGATGTTCGTTTTTTTTTTCGCTTTCCGTATCGTAGTAATCGTATTCAGTTTGTATTAGTTACTCCCTAAAGACCTATTAGGGGTAAGGTGAAGTACTGGGAAGGTGGAATTATGTTGTCATGATAACACTACTTTATTTTGGGTTCTTCACATATAGGCCTGTTTGACGTCATCCCCCAAATACTTTCATCGAATATCAGTAACACTGGCGTCTCCTCCTGCTTTTCTTGTAAAGCTCTTATCACATCAAGACGCTATATGAAAGCATAGGTGTAGGAAGCTGTTCAAGACTGGGGCTGAATCTTGTTTCGGATCGCCGTCCTGGGGGAGGGGTCTAAGGGAGGGGGTGTCCTCCTCCACCGGCGTATCCAGGGGGGCCAGAAGGCCATGCCCCCCCCATTGAAAAATGAGGAAGGGTAAAAAAAAAGAAAAAAGGGGAGAAAAAATGAAGAAAGAAAAGAAAAAAGAGGCGAGAAAAGAGGAGAATTTTTTAAATGATCCAAAAGACGTTTAAGCTATGGATATCTGTAGGGGATAGGGTGAGGTGTGTTTTCAACCGAGTGATGGATCAACTGTAATCATTTTCTATCACAAATGTTTCTCAAACTATCTGAATTTTTTCAAATCCTTCGCAAACTATCAAAATTTTCGCACGCTCTGCGCGCTTCAAACCTTACCACAATGTTCAGTATGATCAGTATCTCCCGATAACAACTCCTAGAGAAGCACATCAGGAAAAGTACAAAGCTGTTTACAAATTACTAGGTAAAAGACTGGCTTTTTGAATGGCATATATGTTTGTTCGGCAATTGAAAATGTCTCGATGCAGATTCTGAATGCAGGTTTTGTCATGGAAATCTTATTTAACGAATAGTTTCGGCTCGTTGCGCGCGCATGCGTCACGGTTTGCATTCCATCTCATGACCATTATGAAGCTAATGATACATGGTGATCACACACAAAAAAAACAGGTTCATCTCCAAACATCTGTAGGGGTCTTGCATCAATATGGGATCTTTCAATCTAATTTGTAGCATGATGTGAAAGGTTGGAACTTGAAAGTACGTATTTGCCGTGATACAGTTTTCAGAAAGTTTTACCGAGCGCTTCGCGTGCAGCCATTACCGGTATAGATGGTGATTTGTAATACACTTACGACGAAAAAGCCTTCTGAACCGCTCTTGTTAGTCCTTCACCCTTTCTGCTTTACTTATCAGGGAGTTTTAATATCACCTTCCTGCACCTCTCCCTACCGCACATTCTCCATTGCTGGTAGCTGTTCGTCTGGATTTTCGTTGAAAATTACTGTAAAAATACGATAGTTGTAAAGTGCTCTGCATCATACTCTATATCATTATTTGGATGTCAGGCAATGTGGCATATTTAGGGGGAGGCATTGGGCCATGGGCCTCCTTACTGATACCGGTTTTCCCAGTGCCTAAAGTTATTAAAATTTTGAACAGAAAATTTTACTTCAAAAGGTAGCACATCTGGCACCAGATTGCATGTAAGGACACCTAATTTTTCAAAAAATTTTTAATCACACCCTCCACTTAGACCCCTTCCCCAAGCCGGCGATCACACAACATAGTGCATGGCAAACATTTAGAAAAATTCTAGCTTTGCCACTGTAAGCGTTATGGCGTTGCCCCATTTTATGTAATTGATCCAGAGCTTCCGGGAGGACCCATACAGGTATCTGCCAGCCTTAGATGCCCTTTT
>WURT03025991.1:0-15543 GCA_009936505.3 Holothuria glaberrima | reverse complement strand
AGGACAAGGGCTGTCAGTCAAATAAGCTAGTGAACTTCCACAACTGTCCTCTGCTTTGTGGGCAGAGATTCTGCAATATAAGAAAGTGGTATTTGATGCGGGTTTTCATATATTGGCAGAATTAAGGATAAAAATAATAATTTCACCAAAAATTGAGATACTTGGCATCTCTGAAGGATGTCCCATTTCTTTCAGTCATTGGTTGAATGTGACCTTGTGACCACTAGTGACCCCAAATGACCTTTGATCTCCTCTCAAAACTAAAGGTATTATCTACTCAATATATGCAATCTACATGCTAAGTATGAGATCCCTCACAGGTACCCTTCTTGAGATACACTGTTTAGATGATTTTGACCTTTTTACCTCTGGTGACCCCAAATAATCTTTGACCTCTGCAAAAAACAATAGGGACCATCCACTCAATATGGGCAATCCACATGCTAAGTATGAGATTCCTCACATTTATCCTTCTGGAGATATTGTGTTTACAAGCAATCTCCAAGGTATTTACCATTTGACCTCTGGTGACCCCAAACGACCTTTGACCTCCACCAAAAACAACAGGGATCATCTGCTCAATAAGGGCAATCTACATGCCAAGTATGAGATCCCTCGGAGTTACCCTTCTTGAGATGTAGTGTTTACAAGCAGGCGTCACACACGCATATACACACACACACACAAACATACATGTACAAAACATCACCATCGCATTGATTCCTGGCCTGCCTTTGGCAAGGAATAAAAAAGTTGTCCACAGTTGGGGTGCTACTTGTAAATTTGTATGAGACCTGGAGCTGATACTCACCTAGTAACTAAGGTTGAATGTAATTGCAGTAACATATGCCTTTTTCCCTTCTGAAATCTGTTTAATAGCACTGGTATATTGTCAGTTGTAGTCTACTAGTGTGTTTCTATCATGCAATCTTCCCTTCAGAATTGTAAAGGGTCCTAACACTTCTTTGAGTCATCAAATCATTCAGAGCTGCATTATTGACTAAAATAAATTGAATTAGCATGATAAAAATTCCATGGGCAAAATTTTGGAGAGGTATTTTCTTTCATTCAGTTGCAAATTGTAGTGACTTTAAGTGATAGCTTGCAGCTACTTTTGACATTTATGATACCAAAGAGCGAAGGGACCTAATCAAATTCAAATGTTTGTTTTTTTTCGTTCACAGGTCATATTAATTTCTGCAGGTGACTTGACCGAGGCATCAAAGTACACCATTAGTGATGTTGTTTTACCGTTGCCTGGAAACACAATCACCTATCCGCAACATGGTGTTGGACAGGCGTACTCAAACTTTTTGAATTCATATGGCCTTGGTGAATGTCAGTTTAGATTGAATGCCTTGCAAATTAATGTGCCTGGTGATTACAGACGACTTGTTGAATTTCCCGTCAGTTTAGAATGGAAAATTTTTCAAGAAGGTGGACATGAGGACAGCAGTTTTAGAGAACTCACCGTTTCTGAGAAACTTAGACAGGAAGCTTGCAATAGTGATTTCAAAATTGCAGAGCTGTCAAATATTGTTAGTCAGCAAAATGATCCACAACATTGTAAAGCTACAGCAATAAAAGATGTCACTTCAGATAGCATATCAGATATAGAGGGAGAACAGATTGGAAAAATGGAAAAAGAGAGGAATATTTGCAAGTGTGGGAATGATTTCAGGTCGGTTGAATTTAATATGGAGTTAAACTTTTCTTTGCCATCCTCAACATATGGTACATCTCTGTTACGTGAGGTTATGAAAGAGACTTGAATAGTGAGACTCTTAAGATATAGATATCTGGAATAAATTAGGGGAGAGTTAAGTACTATTAGTCTATTAGATACAGAAGGAAGGTAGGAACAAGGACTCCTGTAAATGCTATGTGTGGTAATGTTTCCAAGGGTGTTCTGAGTTGTAGTGTTTCCTGCAATAATCTTTGAAGTGAGTATATTACATTGTGTTTGCTCTTGTATTTGCCATGCTTGTATTGCCTTGTGCAGTCTAAAAGTAACCTACAGGTTTTTCAACTCAGGAATAGTATTTTTTTGAAGCAGAAAAACCTTTCCCTTTAAGTAATCCAGTTGCCCTTGTTTTTCATGCTGAGGAATAAAAGTCAAAGTATGTTGTTTCTTTGACTTCAGCTTTTCTATGGACACAAAACAGAAAAAAGACTGTTTGTGTAAACTTTGTATTATTCACATGTACAGTTTGCTACCATGGTAACCAGACTGTAGAATCAGTTCAAAACCAGAAAGGACTGAAGTGGAATTTCAAAGAAGTCGGTAGGTCTTTTGCATCGAATGTAACAGACTCTCCATAAGGCCTTTCGTAAGGAAATGTCATTCTTAATATAAACAAACAGTGGAATCTGAACAATGGAGCCAGACAGGAAGCTGCTTTGATTGGATGTACTTTAATGGAAGCTGTGAAGTTTGTTCTCTTGTATTCACATACGCCCGTGAAAATATATACAATGGCAAAATTGGAAAATTTGTTTGGAGTTAAAATGGAATAAAAATAGAAATGTGATCTGTTATTAGGAAGCTGAAAAGGGAAGGTTTTAATGAAATTGTCATTTTGGCACAGCTAGTAATACAATGCTAGGGTTTCTAATGGGTTTTTATATTTGTACAAAGCATCTATTACATCATTGCACTGTGAAAAAGTGCATTGATGCATAACTTCCTGGAATTTAATTAAAACATCTAATTGTGTGATTAGAAAGTGGAATGGAATTTTGGAAGTTTTTTCTGTCCCATTTATGAATACATGGAGTAGTATTTCAGTGGTACCTTACAGATATTTGGTTCTTCACTGTGTGAATCAAAGTTTGATAAAAATTATTAAACAGCCTCTTTTATATCATGGCATGAAAGACATGAACACTAAGTATAGACTTAAAAAGTTGAGTAAAATGTGAAATATAAATGGGAAAATAAATAGATGCTGAAATTGCTCAGAGTGTAATATCTCCATGACTAGAACTTGAATTTTAGTTTGCAAGTGAACACAATCAAGCACACAGTCTTTGATATATAGATATATGGGAATGGGGAAGGGGGGAGGGGGTAAGTTGAATTAAGTGTCAAAGATAAATTGAAAAAATACCCATGCTGAAATCCCTCAAAGTGAAATATTTCCAAGACTACTACTTAAATTTTAGTTTACAAGTGATAAATGACGCACAGAGTCTTTAATGCATAGATATATGAGAATGGGGGTGGGGGAGGGGTTAAGTTGAATTAAGAGTCAAAGATAAATTGAAAAAATCCCCATGCTAAAATCCCTCAAAGTGAAATATTTCCATGACCACTACTTAAATTTTAGTTTTCAAGTGAATAGAATCAAGCACAGTCTGTGATACATAGATATATGGGAATGGGAAGGGGAGTGGGGAGAGCAGTCTACCAGCACTTTCCCAATCAAAAAAAATTGTCACTTTTCACCGCAAAATCCATGTCAAATTCTGGCTATGCGATTGACGTTACTTCAGCTCTCTTGCCCCACACCCCATTATATGCACACATGACCAGTCACAAATTTCATAAATATGTTTGTATATATATTTCGTATGCTTCTCATCTCCAGATGAAAGAGTCTGAAATAAAGTTTTATGAAACTGAAACTGAATAACACTGCAAGTACCTGACTTTGAGAATCCTAACTGATGTAAAGTCAAGGTATGCCTTTCTTGGACTTTAACAGTTAGCAGCCCCAAGACACCACTTCTTGGAAATAATGATTTTCAGCAGCACCACTACTCTCATTTGAAAGTAATGCAACTACTGTTTACCACATGCTCTATCTCCTTAGTTTACACAAGTAAGGATGCCTGGAAGGGCTCCTCCCAACTTATCTGTACCCCAGTCTGAGGAAAGCTACCTGTTGGGTACTCCTTGCATGAAGAAATATGTGTAGAGTCTAGGTAACTATAAGAAGGAATTTTTTTAATTCAATGGTTTTTTTTCTGACAATTCAATTTGTCAGCTGCATAAAGTAGGACTGTATTCACCATCTTCCCTTCCCCCACACACCCTGTGCACAGCCTTAACACTGGCTAGCTTTACTTCGTAGCAGGTGTCGAATATGTGGTAGTATGAATGCAGCTAATATAAGTGAAGGAGAAACACACATCTGCCAAGCAGGCGCAACTGGCTAGCATGATTTATCATCTAGTCTTGTTCAGTCAATAGTAAGGCAATTGCAGAATCAGTGAGTAGTAGGCCTTGCACTTCTGATAAAGGTCAAGGCCTACTACTCACTGATTCTGCAATTGCCTTACTATTGACACTGAAGTTAGAAAACTTCAGTGCATCACACAACTCTCTGTTTAAAACTTTATAGATATGTATCAAGGTTAAATAGTCAGCACACTTCAGTGCAGGAGTTATGATGGCCAGCATGGCAATCATATCATTCAAGAAATGCACTTAATGTCACATGATGAACCTCTGCAGGGACTATCACTGCACAGAAGTCACTATCACTGTCTTGCAGTTTTCTGAGATGCTCTGTGAAATTTGAAGTTGGAGGGTCTCAGTCTTTGTAAAATCCCATTGCAACTCAAGGTGAGGGATGCAACTTTCACAAATGTCACAGTCTCATTCTTGAAATTTCATGTCTTGCCAGTTGGTCCCCAAGCTGTCAGGAAAAGCCACAGAAGTGTGATTTATTAATGACAGGCCCCTCAAGAATATACTTCAGAAATTGGGAGTTTGTGAAACTTGCTTCATTTGAAAAAATCATTTTCATTTTGGGCACATCTTTGGGGAAACCAACCCCTGGTAAATACAGAAGATGGAAAAGTAAGTCACATTGCAAAGACTATTCATCTAGCTAGCCCCAGTAATCACCCTCACAGGTATGTACAGGCTTCTCCATATCTGAATTTTGGTTCAAATTGAACATGTGAGGTGTGAGATTTGTAGGGTAGAAACACATCAGCAACCTTTGACAAACCTGTTATCTGCATGGTAAGGCCCCATTCTAACTGTACAAGTAATGTAATGATGCCATACTATATGATGCATAAGTGTCACCAGGCCTTTCAAACTGCAGGCAACTTTTTGTTCACCCCTCCCCATTATTCCAATGCTGGATTTATAGTGAAATGATGTAGTAAATGGCAATTCTGTCTCGTGATTGGTCAAGAAATACCTCTTGACCATCAAATGGAATAGGTGAAAATTTTTCAACTGAATATGTATTGCATCAAATTACATTTAAATTGCCTTATTTTTCCTAGTGTGAAAGGGTCTAAATCACATTGTTTTCAAATTTTTCCATCATATCATATCATGTTGTGCCACATTGCACCTAGTGTGAAAGGCGCTTTGTACTAAACATTTGCACTTTAGCCCGTAAGGTAATTACATGGGACTATTTCTCCCCAAAAAGAAATTTAGAAAGACGTCAATACCTGTATTAACAATTGGTGAAGCTGCAATTTGGCATACATTGAACAACAGCTTAAGTCAGTCTGATTGGTAAATGTCGACTGGTACAGAGAAGTATCTTGTGAACTCGATGAAGACATCTCACTGTGTGGATACTGCCTTTCTTGAGCAATTCAGCTCTCCAGGCTACCATATCTTTGTTTGGGAGGTGCACTAGACAGGTACTAACTTAGGAAGGAAAATTTGTGTACTCATTAATGCTAAATTGGTATTTCTAGGTCCCATATCTATCTGATTTCATAACCGATCTGGTAATATATGCAACACAAAACAAAACCTTGTTGAAGTCATTCAACTGTTCATGCTTAACATTCATTCAGAGTTGATTTCTGGGAATGGTCTACCCTAGGTCAATAAATGCTTTCATGAGAAAGAGAGAGGGATAGGCTTCTTAGCCATGTTATCATAGGTTTTGTGTCTCTTTGGGAATGCACCTCCTTAGTTTCTGGTATTTCTTGAAGTGGAAAATGGCCCACATAACTGTCAGTATCACTCTAAAGGTGCTGAAAATAATGATCCTCCCCTGAACAGTTGTACACACATTTCATTCATTTGTATTCTCCAGAGTATGATGGTAATACCGTGATGTTTATTGCACACTGCAAGTTGCCCCAAGTTTATTTTGAAAATTTCATCTCATTCCCTTTTTTTGCCCTCATGAATATAGCATTCGTAAGCTGTCCACATCGTTTATCACATTACAGCGGGAAACCAATCCAGGAAACATTTTGCAATTCATTAATTAACAATTTATTTTTTCAGGAGGGTTGAAATAAAAGGGAGGGTTCATGGGGGTAATATATAGACCCATTCTATTTGAGTTCACATTTTGTTTACACAAGCATATGTTGGATATACACCACAAGAGCTTATGTACGTTTTACATGCTACATCTGTGTAGTAGTAGTATCAGTACATGGTGTGGTGCTGTGCTTGCACCAGTGGCTACACTGCAGACTTGCCAACCTCAAAACTGGCAAACCTTGAAGTTTTTGCAAGAAAAGCTGAAAATCACATCTCAAACTGATGATTTTAACCAAGTCTCATACATTATTATGAAAAAGTGTTTTCTACACTAAGAAGATTAAAGATTTTTTGTCACCCTCTTAATAAAGTTAAGATGCCATCTACAAAACCGACTGTTTGAAAAAAATTAGTCACATTTCTGACAACGATACATCTGCAATTCAATAGTAATACTTAACCTGTGATGGAATTAAGCATTATCACTGATCATGGTCTAAATAAGAAAACTAATCTGGCATTGCCTCAAAATGATTTTCACTGTGTGATCTGGCATTTTCAACGTAAGAAGATGCCAGAAACCAGTCAAACCGTGAGAGGTGGCAAGTCTGACACACTCATATTTTCACTGATTTGTCACTTGCATACTGTAAACCTCTGTTCCTTACTACTATATTTTCCTGACATGGTAGCTTCTTGGTGCTGCCAGTAAGAATGTGACATACAGTTAGTTAGATGAGGTTTTACGGCTCAGTTTGAAACCAATTGGCTTAAGTCAGGCCGGCCACGGCCTTTTTTCCAGTGAAATACAGGTGAAACGTGAGTAAAGGTTTCATGAATTGCCATCTGTACTTATATTCTCTCCAAAACTACCCACTACCAAACAGCCTAGAATGTAAAGAAACATGATTTTAAATGTCCCTGGGATGCTCTGTAAACTAGTTAGAGATGCTTTAATTACTAATTGTACCAGTACTGCTTCAAAGGCCAAATGCATCCCTCCATGTTGAATACCATATACAGTGGGGTCCTATATAGGTAGAACGTCCATGGTGAGATGGCTCCAATCATATCCATGGAACAGGACTTTTGAACGCTGATCTGAAGAAATGCCTGAACTTGGGACACTGGATAACTCATACACAGTGCAGCTAAGACAATTAAGCAAAATATTTGTTTATTTTGAAACATCACCTTGCTACATCTTTCAGATTTCCTCTTACAGTATTACTTCCCTTAAAAACATCTTTCATGAATATGTCAAAAAATAATTACAAAAGTATTCCATATTAAATGTTAACTGAGTAGTTACTATTCTGCATGAATTAAACATTTCTTAAAAATATTTTCTCATGAGCCACTCATGAATAAGGATACTGGGCTGTCTTATTCAAATTGGATTGACTGCATGTTCCCTTTAACTGGCATTTTATAAATCAAGCTTAGGGATTTGCATAAGGACCTCCTGTACTCCTTTAACATTTTACACAAGGGAGGAGTTTCACTCACTGCATCTTTTCACTTCAGAATGCAAAATTTGACATTCAGAATAAACGTGTGTTGCAGAAGTACTCTACCATTCTGTCAGTGGATCTGTCGCTACATCTCTCAACCAAGCTTGAGGGAAGTGGCTAGAAGAAACTGTCGTCAATGTGTCTCTTCTAAATTTCCTGTTCTACTCCTTTGGGTATCCCACAGAGCACACCATTCTCGCCCTAGAAAACTTTTCACACTTATAATCAAACTGTGATGTTGCACAGAATGTAATTGCAGAGAATGTGTTAAAATGAGGGCACTCTTCACACCTAACAGTCTCCCTAATATGGCAAAATAACAATGGCAAACTTATTTTGTGTGTTTATTCCCTCGAGGTGAGCTGACAAGAGGAGGCATACATTCAAATGAAGCGCGACCTACATAGCTCTGCTCAGTTTCTTACTTTAAAAAAATATCCTTCTAATTCAAAATTACATCAGCTGGGTCAAAGACCTGAAAGCATAACATTTTAATTTCTCCTGTTTCTGTCTTTTGGGCAATTCGATTGGACGAATGTGGAGTTGAATTAACTGATATGTGACATTATATACAAGCTGTCTCAGGCTCGAAGACTTTGCTTTGAACTCTCCTAGTTGCATGTTCATCAACCTTCTTGGCTGTAATTGTTCCAATTTAGCAGTCTCAGGAGAGCCAGCAAGTTTTCATCTTTGGGGAGGCAGACATGCTAGAAGACTATTCCTTATGCAAAAGTGATATATGGCTGGGGTTGAGGATAAGATAATTTGGCTGCCCAATTGCCCTAGACTGCAGGTAATTACACTCTGAAACAAGATATTCAACACTAGTTCTGTGCCTGCCATGCACGGAGAGCCATTATGGTGTCCAATCAGGTTTCACAGGGGTGGGGGATGCCCTATGTCACCTTCCCCTCATGTCTTCCACTGAGTTAACTTTTAACCACCAGTACATAATCATCAGCAGAGGGTCTGACTGGAGTTGGAGGGGGGAGGGGGGTCAGATAAGAAGGCTCACAGAGTTATCCCAACCTTTTTGGAAACAACATATATAAGGCCTGACTGGTGTTGGGGGAGGGGGTTAGATGAGAAGGCTCACAGAATTATCCAAAACTTTTGGGTAACAATATATATAGGGCCTGACTGGAGTTGGGGGAGGTGGGTTAGATAAGAAGGCTCACAGATTGACCCAAACCTTTTGGGTAACAATATATATAGGGCCTCACAAAAATCTCAGTATTAATCGCATGAGTGCCCCAGACAATTGAAACAATAAATTTAAGTTCTGCTAATGAGTTATCCAACCCCTAAATCTGTGCAATTATTTAAAATCAGTCTAAGAACTTCGACTTGGAGTGACTGTGACTCAATTTAAGCAAGGGTCATGCTTTCTCTAAATGTCATAAATTAGTTTTGATACTGTATGTGAAAGATCGAGCTAATTAATGTTAGCATTTTACTAACAACTTTTGCATTAAATTGTTATTTGTAGTTCTACAGATTTTTGTTGGATCAAAGAATGACATTTTCAACCAACCTAAACTTGAAGCAAGTACACCTTCCATCTCAAGCTCACTGTTTTGGTTTTCTTAAAACTTTACAGCAAATTTTCTCTTCCATAATCTAATGTTTTCATAATGTGAATTTTTGAGAGGCATCGGAAAGTGGGAATCTTGCAAACTTAACATACCTCTATGTAAACTCACATCACAATCAATTCTAAGATTTGAATTTTAAATCCCTCTTTTTGAGGACAGATCAAGTGACGTTTTCAAAGCTCTCAACTGGAAGTCTGTGGATGTTCCACTACAATCCAAACGATTATGTCAGAATGGTAGCTTCGAATGGTCTATGTCCAAAGTACATTGCTGATATGTTTAGCTTTTTCACTGAGGTACTAGAGCCCTCAGATCAACATCAAGTATAAATGATATATTTTCAGCAAGTGGGAGAAATTTGAATACCATTACAGAAAATTCTCATGCATTGCAGCCAAAGAGTGGAATCAACTACCAGATGAGTGTCAAAGTGCCATGTCTTTTTCCCTGCTTTTCAATATCTACTGAAATCTGTACAAGAACTGCTGCATTTTTTCAGTTAGCGGCTATTTATGTTACCCTGTTTATTTTACTACATTTTCTAGTCTAAAACGCCCGAGGATGTTTTTATGAGTCTTGGTATGTATGTATTTTCCATTTTTATGTCCATTTTGTCAGTTTTTTGGTGTTTTTATGTTTCTGCATATCTGCATGCTTATCTATCTTGCTTTGAGCCCATTCTAACTTCTGAGTTTCCTATGTATTTTTTACCCTTTTGGTGGACGTACGGCTGTGTGTTTATGAGTCTTAGTTTGTATGTATATTCTATTTTAATGTCCATTTTAGTCATGTTTTGCACTTTTGTGTGATCCTTCTCTCCACTCATTTTGTTTTGAGCTTTATAGTCTACGTTTTTTCATCCATCTTCTTTGCGTAATCTTACCTTTCTCACAGTATTTTAATCGTTCAATTTTTTAACGGGCCGCCAGGGAGAAAAGCTCTTTCAGCTAATCAAATTAACCTCTTTTGAATTTTGAAATAAGATCAAAACAATAGATTAAAAGCAAATAAAAACAGAGCATTGCTCATCATTGTGCTTGCCTCAAATTTACTTTAGGATGGCAAATATAGTACGGTAATGTAATCATGCTAAAACCTCCCGAAACCAAAAAGAATTAAATGAAAATTTCACCACAATAGTTGGATGTTTTTCCTATTTCACATATCAGGAGGAGGGGGGAGGTAGATGGCATTTGATCGCAGAGCCCTCCATATCTTCATTCCACAGGAATGGTTTTACATACAGCTCAGTTTGTCACTTCAATTACTGATGACAATGGATTCCAGTAAAAAAGGTTTCCATACATTCTCCTCAAAATTTTGGGCTTCTGGCTCCCATGCATACATGTGTGAAAATATTCAATAAAATCCCATTGCACCAAGCTGACTGACTAATCCATCTTTTTTGCTACCCTCTATTACACTGTCAGCTCTTTTTCACATTTAGAAACACCTAAGACTTTCAGATGTGCATCAATGATCATACAACCTCAAAAGACAAGCACATCAATGCTGCTTGGATGATTCAACATTACTATGATAGTTCTGACAATTCCACTTAACAGCATCCTCCATTAAATTGTAACAACTGCTTCCCTTGGTAGTCAGGAACTCCCTGCACATATTTGTAAAAGGGTAATGAAGTGTACAGTATGTCCTAAGCTGAGATCAAATTCACACATCTCTGGACTTGTACTGTTTTTCTGTATAAGTAAAAGTGCAAGTAGCCGACACAGGAATGCATTTTATGTTTTGTGAATTCCTGAGTGATCATCCATTATCATGTTGAAAATGTCCACGATTTCAAGGGAATCGTTTTTGCAAACTGCAAATATACACTGGATGTGTGCAGTATATGTGCACTACCACACTGACAGAGTGAATTGTGACATCTTTCATGTGATACCGTGCTAACCATCACATAGATGCGGGCCTCAACATGATGTCCCTTGATATAGATTTTATTGGTTTTTTTTTTTTTTTCTCTATCAAATTTGTAAGAGGTACATTATTTATGAGGATAGGGCTAAACTCAACAGAACATTTCATTCTGAAAATTAGCAGTGACAGAAAGAAAATCTTGATTATTTCACCATTCTCCTATTTATTTCCAGCATCAGAATATAATTGGGGCTTTCCATTGATCACACATAATCGGGGCTTTTCAGGAATCAGGTGAAGTTTACATAATGCATAAATTGTGTACGGAGACTAGCATCAACATGTCCCTTTCTTTCAAAAAATAACTACTGTCTTACAGATCTGACAGCAAAGAGAAAAGCAAATGTCCGTTTACCACTCCTCGAATACTGATATTTACTAAATATAACTGCAGTTGCCAGGCAGTAAATTTCTAACAAATGTAAAGAAGTTGTGGGCTTATATGCAGATATCATGTAAGTGGAAAAATGTGTGCATACATGCTTAATTAAGGCTTGTGTCAGAACAATCTTTTAGCTTTCTGTAATAAGGTAAACATTCATCATGATCTTATTTGCTTATAACTTGTTTTCAACTACATGAACAAAAGCTGACAATTCAGTGTACATGTATGCCCAGCAAAGAACACAAATGCATGAGAGAAAATTACACTGGCATTATTTGAATGTACTGTATATTGGTATAACCTGGACCAACACTATCTTGTTTAGGTATGCATACTACTGCAACATAACATCTATTGCTGCACAAAGGGGCCTATTGATCTTAATACTAATATATAGATATATGAACATATCAGAACTCATATCATTACATATGTACAGTCAAGTCATAAAGCAAACCGGGAAATGATGAAAAAAAAATTCATAAACCAGTACTCACATCACAAAATTTGCCTCAAAGAGTCTCTTTGCGAGATTTATTATTAATTCTTAATGAATTTCAACACCATGACTGATCAATAAACATGGCAAATCTACATAAGACAGACATTCTAATTTTTGGAGTGACAAACTGGGTGATTTTTCAAGCACCCAATCTGGGAGTATCAACACTTGGGAGGGAGTCCAGGGATATGCTCTCCAGAATATATTTGTACCTTTTGAAATGGCCTACTGTACTTTCATGATGAGAGCATGTCCGATCAATTTCCTTTTTTTTTTTTAAATTTAGTATGAAACAGACTTTTATCCAATATTTTCGAAGAAATGATGGAACTATTTCACAGCATTTGATAAAATTTAATAGTTTTATTTGTACATGTAATTTATACTTCACAATAATACGCAAAATTTTTGTGATTTATCCCTGCAATTACACTTTTATAGTCTCTGTTACCAACTGAGCAATGAACAACTGGTGAGACCATCACAATTAGGACTGCCCTAATTAAAGTGAAGGGGAAAGGGGGGGGGGGGGAGTGAGTACTAAACTTGCACTGAATTTCAGTGTTTTTTTTTTTTTTCTTTCAAATTTGCCAACTATATATAATCCTGTAAGAGATCAAATTTTTTCCCTAATGTGGTGGGGTGGGGGCAGAAGGGAGGTAAAGGGGAACATCCAGCCCCGTAATATCAATGAAAGGCCATTGCAACAGCAGGTTTATTCAAATTTACACTGCAGGGGTGATCAAAAATTCAGAAACAGAAATATGTTGTAAAAATATACAATAATAATAATCATTACTATTTCATACTCAGCCCACTAAAGAAATTATTTTTAAGTTTCTGCTTGGATCTGAATAATTATACATCAACTTACTTTACAATGGTCGTAATAATATAAACAAGAGCTGTCCAACTTCTCTCAAACAAATAGTTACTTACAGTCTGCCAAGTCTTTGACAAGGGACTGCTCTCTGCCTGATGTCTCTATATTCAGACAAGTCTGTAGGAAGTTCAATGTTAGGATAAGGGTTAGGTAAGGATGGGATTATAAGGGTTGCCTGCGTCGGAACATACAGACATCTTAACAAAGAGGTGTAACCAAATTGGGAGCTACTCAACTGACAGCCTAGACATTTCTTACACGCACACAAAACTCACCATCGACTGGGAATCAGTCTATAATTGACAAATCAATACTGCATTCAGCAATGTTCTAGTTGAAACTGTACAGTAAATATTTAATTAGTACCCCCTTCTACAAACCCTCTTAACAGCCAGTCTATACATATTTCACTTACATACAGCTAAGCTGTTTTCATAATCTAAACCTGCAGTTGCAAGAATTGAAACCACCTTGATTTTGAATTTGTAAACAGTTTTCATACTGTAGGTTTAGTCAATCTTCAGAATCCTACAAATCTTAGCACTGGCCAACATTCTCTAAACATCTTCACAGCTCGACCAGCTTTATCACCATTGTCCAGCTGTGTAGTTATAGAAACCTCTCCCATTTTACCGCTCCTTGTTTCAAACAACTGTGCAACTCATCATATTACTTGTCCAACTCTCTGCTTTATTTACTTTAATTTCAAGAGCTGTATTTCTTCTGGAATTCAGTATAAATGTTTTGCCCACATCAGCTGATCCAGGGCTTTAAGCGCACTAAATGATGTAGACAACAGCCTCACTGGTTGCTCATCTTTCTCAATTTCATGGAAAATCCATCTCCCATCTGGAGACTGAAAGGCATGCTGACGTTCTACAAGATCAGAGAGGAGTCTCTTTTGAGCATGATGCAGTGATTGGCTTTTGTCTGATGCCTCCATCTAAGAAAATGATTTGTCACTACATTAGGGTGTCTCCTTTGGTTACCTGAAACAAATTGAAATATCAACTGATAAACTTTTTTTTCATTTGTTGGACAGAAATCATGACTGCTGTAGCAACATAAGTCCAATCAATGGGTAGAATGTCTGAGGATACCTTTCATCAGCCAACAGATTAACAGAAAGATTTACTTGAGAGCCAATCGAAGGTTGATCATTTTATTGTTACAATGCACTCCGCAGTTTACATTCACTTAAGGATTCTACAGTATCTTAAGAATACATACTGTAGACTAATAGGACATGCAAAATACTGCTAAGAAAACTTCAGATTCTAAGCAAATACAACACATTTTTCAGAAGTGAACACAGGCAAAATATTGTGTTATAGTATAAAATCTACTGGGCCTGGACATGCAGAGAAAATACTGTACAGGGCGCCAGTGCCATGCTAACAACTTTGACAAGTTCTGATTGTGAACACTAAAAAAGGTCGCAAAATGCAAAATGCTACAGGTACAGTGTAATGTGCCATAAAAAAGATATGATTCCATACAAGGGTTCATACAGAAATTTCTTAGTATTTTATATTTAAGGATTTTTCATGACAAATTTGAAGGCTTCCCACAACCATCATTACATTGCTTTTACAGTATATTTCACAAGTCATTTTTATAGCTTACTCAGGACTGTCATTATACAAAGCAGGGAGAATTTTGGAGTACATCTCCCTTCTTAAAGTATGGTATCCATGAACAACACATTACTGTCAACAAGATGACCTCCACTAAATTTCCCTGTACAACCATCCCATCCACCCACTTTTACTACTTGGACAGACACTCATCGACCCAAGAATCTTTTGGGTTGATGGAAACCAAATTTCTCAATTGGTGACTGCTCTTTGATTGACATCAGATTCAAAAGATGCAGACTAGCTCATGTACATTACACAGCATGCATAAAAAGTGCATAATAATTGTGTTTCTGATTAGGGCCTTGTGTGCTCACCAGGATATGGCCTTGAGCAATAAACTAGGATTGTGTCTTCACAAGACGGAGCTTAAAAAACTTGATCCTCTGAAATGACAAATCACACGAATTTTCCATGACAATTCCAGGAATTTACATGACTGAAGAAACCCTTGCATACTTTCTGAGTGCAAATGGTGGTAGCTCATGTGCCAAATTGCCACATACATAAATGTATAACCTCTGAAGCAGCTTAAAAAAATCAGGAAGTGCACAAATTGGTCAATTTTACTGTAGCAGTGATCGAAGATTATTGAAAGCATACTACCTCTTTAGTGCTATACTGCAACCAAATTATTTTTACAGACATAAATAGATAACCGCATATAGAAGCTGCAGCCATTTTAATAGTGCCAGGCCCACAGCCCTTTTGTCAGTGGGGTCCTACATTATACACATAGGCCTTTAATGCCCAGTAGGACTTGTACACTGTGACTGCAGTCAGGGGCGCAGATCGATTTTCAAAAGTGGGGGGGACAAACCACTAGTTTGATAATTTGTTTCATCGCTGTAAAGGTGTATTTTATGTGGTACTAGATTGCATGT